>SFZH01000008.1:23185602-23345078 GCA_021234535.1 Stichopus chloronotus | reverse complement strand
ACTTAAGTAATACAATAAGGCCATAAAATTAAAAGATGAAGTGAAAAATGAACTGAACATAAGAACTAACAAAGTCAGCAGAAATCATAAAAATGCTGTCTAAAAAATAAGTCTTTAAATTTCGTATAAAAGCGCACAGAGAAGAGTCAGATCCAGTTACAAGCGTTAACTGATTTCATTCTTTAAGAACATAGACTTCAAAAGAACGATCTCCAAACTTAGAGATATGGTATTCTCAGTGCCTCATAGGATTTGGTTCTATGATTATCGTAACCTTTGCACTCATGCTGGAGTGTCCAAATAACCCAATGGGATGCTCTTATCTCTTGCTCCTAACTCTACCCATTAATCCTAAACTAGCTGGAATAATCCAATGCTATAATTGTGGTATGTAGCGTAATATGCACAGGTACGTTTGAGTCATTCTTGTTATCGTTACTTGATCCTAAGTAGCGGCACCAGGCTATAGGCTTAAGCTTGCTACTTTACAGTAGATATCAATATTACCATTATACCATATATTATATATATAGAGAGAGAGAGAGAATACACCAGCTATTATATTAATAAAGCTAGCCCTTTTCTAGATGCATAAAAGATGGACTTTAGAAACACGGGACATATAGCTAGATACATATGTATAATGAAAAAGTTCACCTCTGATTACCCTCAGGAAAGGTCCTGTAAGGAAGTGTGGATGAACTACGGTTGACAACTTTTTTCCTTGCCTTTTGTAAGACAAAACTATCCCATTGACAACAAGTGAGGATGTCTACAATCACCACTGCATTCTTAAAAAAGATGCGTAACCATTGAAAAAACCCCCTTGCAAGATAATGGAAGTGAGGCCAGAACGGAATGCGGATTTAAAGTAAGAGGCGTTTCTGCATAATTAGCATTGTTTTGGGAAATTGTAGCGGCTTGTCTTTTAGTCGGTTGGCGCTTCGATCAACTACCTAGAACCTTAGTTTGTTGCTATCCTTTGTAAAGGTTCAATGTAAAAGTTTCTCTGAAGAAATGAAAAAATCGTATATTGCGTTGTCAGGATTCTGGGTATGGGGGAACCTACCAATGTAACCAGGGATTATCGGTTGTAACTTCCACGAATCTATTCAGAACTTAATCATTGGCGTCAGCTATGTGGTAAGAGAAATTCTCCAGTAAAGGACAGGACGGACTTTTTCTTTTTGGCCATCCTGAAGAGGATCTCGACGGAACATAGCAAGGAGATATTGCAGTTGTGTCAATCCAGCGGAATGGCAGATTTATTGCTTTGACGTTTAAAGTTGAGTTTGTTTCCGAAGTGACACCAAGGAAAGCTGCACTGGGAGAGGCTTTATTAAAAGCATTACAGATGATTTTTTGAAGACAAATGCAGAATTTACAGAAAAAAGAGAAGTATAAATGTATAAAAAGACAGTATATTGAGGAAAAATCTATTTCGAGATGTCAGTTTCATGATCAGCCCCCAGCTTTCAAAGGTATAAGACCTTGGTGGAATTTTGGTTAGGGTGTTCATTTCTTTTTGGTGCGTGGTATACAATATCTCGGCATACTGACTGAATTTGCAGTTGGTAGCCTGGACAAATACAGGTTACGTAAAGGTATTGCCTGCGTTAAGGGTATCACTCGGATAAGATTTGCAGTGAATTTGGACTTTCAGGTTGGGGAGAAAGAAAGAAAAGAGTCTAGTTAAATCGTGGGTTGAATCTGGTCATTTTGTATCTGATACCGGTGCGCAACGCAAGCTTTTCTTTCGACATGTAGGAACAAACCAGTTGTAGAAAAATATTTGATAAGCCCAATGTGAATTCCGGAGAGCTAAAATGTTTGATTTATGTTGGATTTACCTTGGCGAATAAAAGAAGATGTTTTGTTCCAAGTGGGTCGTTATGTGATTTTTACTAGAGGTGGGGAAGACTGTTGGAAGTTGTATTGTTTAGTACGATGTTTACTAACTTACTCATTTGAATTAATACCATTTTGACAGGATTCCTGTAGGGGGATTTGAAAATAACCTATCTATAAAGTTCTTTAAAAATTCAAAATATGAGAAGATGAGGGGGGGAGGTAAATGTCAGTAATTTGATACAAAGTATTATATCAAGGGGAGGAGGAGGTCTGAAATTTAAAGATGTCAGCTTCCAATTCTTTTTAACATAGTAAAATACTTTCATTTAGCTCTAAGTCTCAGAAATAGAAACCAAAAGGTTTCATCGTTGATGCATTGATCTGTGATTTGTCACTGTTTCGGTTATGAATAGGGTTTATGAGGGCTTTCAACTTCCTCGAAAATGTTTTGAGATTTGTCGTCGTTAGTGGTTCATGCGCAATTATTTTGGATGCGGATATCTCGATGCGTTCGATTTTTTTTTTTTTTTCATTTTCATCTCATCCCTATACATAGTATAATAGCGAGGAGATTCTGTTCTCCATTTAGCTGCTTTATTTAAATTAACACGTAAATGGTTGACCAGATTACCGTGACCTCTAAAGTACTCAGCTAAAACCGAATGACGTTACTAGGTTTCCTGAGGATGCACAAAGTAACATAGGTCAGGATTTAAATTTGTAGTTTAACATAATACGATAAAACCGTTTCTATATTTCATGTAATCATCATTTGATAGGAAAGACGTTAGAGTTCTACTTGTTAGCTTTCCAATACGTAACGTGTGTTGTGCAGGTCGAGTACTTGAACCACCAGCCCCTTAGCTGTTGCAAAATTTTCTAGCATATTGAAACTCTCTCTATCTCTACAAGTAGTGATTTGTAAATCCACATTTAAGTTTTAACCACTGGTAGGAATTACAATCACCAGAACTCACGATGTAGCTGAATTTCATGGTGACTTTTATGTCACTTCCAAGTTACCATACTCTGACAATGAAGTCTCCATTTTAGTTGCAAGAGGTCAATAATTTGTTTCCTTATTCACCATTTGTTTTTGTAATCATGTCATTTTATGAATTACCAAATCAGGGCACAAGACGTTATTGCAGGCAAGTGCTGACAAAAACTATTTTACAACGTGAATATCGCAACTTGACACGTTTTCTTAAACGTTTTCTTAGTTGACATGATCAAGACGACTAAACCCCACCCCCCTAAACGAAGGAATTTTTTCATGGCTCCAATTTGTGTTTTTGAATTTATAGTTTCCCATAATACGATGAAACCGTTTCTATATTTCATGTAATCATCATTTGATAGGAAAGGTCTCAATAAAAACAGAAGCCTCGGAGACGTAGGTCTCCGAGGCTTCTGTTTTTTATTGAATATTCATAATATTATAATGTAATGAATATTCATAATGTACCTATAAGTATACATGGAACTTGTATACAAATTGACATTCGCTCTTTTAAAGGAAATAATTCGTTCTTACTGAATGTATCTTGTTGTAACTTTTTCTTATATAATGTTATTTTGTACATGCTTTTTTATGTTTTGTGCATTTTAAAAAAAAATTTACTAAATAGTCGGTATTGTCTTTGAATTAAAACTTGATTTCCATTACAATCTATGTAATGTCTTGGTTAGAATGTCTCCAACTTATTAATTTGCAAAGTAGTTATAATCTTTGTTAAATAAAAACTGGATTTGTTTCTAAAATAGACTACAAACGATTGACCTGTAAAGGACATCCTGAATGTACTGATGTACTGATAAGAATATACAACTCTTTATCAAATCCTACATATTTTTTCAAAAGAAATAGATGACGCTTAGTAGCTGCTAGTCGAAAAATCAAATTAAGTTCATTCATCTCCTTGATTTTTCTTTGCGTTTAAAAATAGTATTGTGGAGCTCTGGGTGATAACAAAATCGATTTGTAAGCGATGTTCAAATCCATGTTCAGGTAAGAATGTCTGGAACTCATCAATCATGAAGGTAACGTTTTGTTCATCGATGGGAATTATCTTGAACGTACCGATTCGAATATCTGGAACTGGTAAAAAAGGACATTCTCCCTGTTAAAGCAACACGATGGTGTACACTGAATATATCTGTTGTAAAGTTGTTTTTTATACCATGCTATTACTATATCCATGAGTATTGTTGATTAGGGAAGTTTTCAAGTGCTTTTGACGAAAGTAGTTGACATCTTCTTTGATTTAAAAAAAAACCCCGTTGCTAATTGCAATCTAAGCCATATCGTGCCAAGAATGTCTTCGACTTAGCGTCATTGAAACAAACATTCTTATACTGATGTTGTCACCTGCTTCGAAATTCAAGAAAGTAATTGAAATCCGTCCTTTCAATCCTGCTGCTAAACAATTGTAATCTTTGTTCAAAAACTAGATTTGCGTTTTATCTATTTAAGTAACTTTTGACACATCCATTAAAGACACTCTGAATGTACCGATAACTCGTTATCAACTCTTTTTCATTCTTTTAAGAGGAAATTGATGTTGCTTACTGACTATGAGTCGTAGATCCATTAATTTTACATAACCCGTTTATGCGATATTTAATTTTCGATAATTAATACATGTCCTCTTAATTATGAAGACTGTTAAGATATGATTCTACTCATTTGCCGGTAAGAATGTCTAGAACTCATCAATAATCGTGAAAACGTTTTCCTCGGTAATGGTAAGCATTTTGAGTGTTAGGTTCAGAATACCTCCAATTCGTTGGCAAATTAACATTTTCTTTTGTCCTTTACATAAGGAAAGACACTGTCACAAGTTGTTGTTCTACTTTACAGAAAATGTGTATTTAATATAATCTCTAATTATAAAGACATCATTGCAGTGCCTGCAGTTGCAACTTCTTTTATAATGCTTCACGGTATGTTTCTGTTTGTTAGTGTTTATTACTCGTAGTTTTCTACAACTGGCTGATAGCAGTGTTTAAAAGACGGCTCTGTTAGAAAGCAAATAGACCTCTTTGACAATTGACCAGGCAGATCCTGTTGGTCAGGCAGATATGTAATAAACATTTGTACAAATACTCGCGTCACATAAAGTGTGCAAATGTGCCTACTGGAGTATTTTGATATGCTGAGTTAAAAAATTACTAAGACTTTCTCAAACTCTTCAAATCAATCCGTTATGATATGTCAAATGGCCCCTGTGTACTACATTTCAGTGCCACAGATCATCTTCAACCCAAAATAGGGAATTTCACCAATTCGCATGGCGGCCATATTGGAGTTAAACATGGCAACCATTAAGTTTGTTACAAATGTCAAATAAATTCTTGGTTATTTAGCATGTCAAAATGCCTATGTACCAAATTTCAGTGCCAAACATCATATGGAAGCCCAAATAGAAAGTTCAATATTTCGTCATGGTGATCATATTGGAATTGAAAATGGTAACGATTGATTTAGCAGTCATTTTTAATCTGGACTTTTTTCGAATTCAGAATGTCCAGATACCCCAATGTATACTTTAAACATTGTCTGCCAGAAGTGAACATCCTTTCCACGAATCTTACCCACTACAATTCGAGTGCCAAAACTTGATTAACAATGTTCCTATTTTTGTTTAAAATTGAATACCCATACCATGAAGTAGTGAGTAGTGCCATGTCAATGGTATGTCTGATAAGGACACCCGAATAGTTCGTCAGACCTCGTAGGTATATGTGGAACTCGTAAGAAGGACCGATAAGGAATGTCCCGGTAAGGCAGTGAATGTCCGTATGTGTGTATGTATGTATGAATGTATGTATGTATGAATGTATGTATGTATGTTTGTTACACCTATCTTGTAAACACCATATCTCAAGAAGGAGAACTTGGACAGATCTCACATTTGGTACGTAGGTGTACCATATCGATCACACGAAGCCCGTTGTGTTAGACAGATAGGTGCTGGGTCTCGTAATTGTTTGATAAAATCAGGACCGAAAGCTTATACAGGGTACTTTTAAAGTAAAATCAGGGTACTGATAACGGTAATTAATACTTGGACGATATAATTTATTTCCATTTTTTAAAAAGTGGGGATTTTATGGAACATATTACACTATTAAGTAAAATATATACCCTCATATTCCTGACAGATAGCTCGTTGAGTGATATAACCCACTTTCCATGCACAAAGAATTAAAAGAATGTCATTGAAAGATTCTGATGATAAATCATCTGGAACCTACCTGCAGTTGTTGTATAAAAACCAGGTATTCAAAATTTATGTGAATAATCTTGGTCGCAAGGCTGTACGTTGTTAGATTATGGATCAAGGAACTAGATTTATAATAATGGAGCGTTAACCAACTTACAAGAAATTGTGAATATATTGATCCAGGATCTTTCGTTCATCATGTAATGGCCTATGATAATAGAGGTACTGACTAGTTCATGTTATCACTGAGACTTTCCTTCAAACATAGATAAAGCAAAACCAGTGGCGGCGCTACGGGAGGGGGGCATGAGGGGGCATTTCCCCCAGTTTTTACCTTGCCCCCCAGTTCCCCCCCCCCCAGTTTCCCCCCCCCCCCCCAGTTGCTCTCACCCTTCCTAATCAGATCTTGTACTCATCCAAAATCAATTTAATCACAAAACTATGTATTGGCATTGGACTGAATAAGAACAGCTTCCGGGGAACCATGATTGATAAATGACTAATTTATGTTACACAGGCTGCCAGTTTTATATCATGCCCATAGTCACTTCAACAGTAGGCCAGCCTGATCAGACCAATTTTCTCTGGAATGTTTACCGTCCAGCATAAGGGAAAAGGGGGGGAGAGGGTTTTTTTCCCTAAATATAGGAATGCCGTTGTTTTCCTAAATATAGGAATGGAATGGAAGTGTATGTAGCCTATGGTGGCACCGCGTAAATGTGAAATAGTACCCCCAAAGAAAAAAGTTGGGAACCTTGGAGTACGGTCAACCGAAAAAATGAATAATATAAAAATAAATTATATACCTCTCTTGGGACTTAATTTTCCACCCAGAGATATGCTTAAACCTCAGAGCTTCCGGGGACTTTGCGCCCGGACCCCACCAGGGACCCTAAGGCGGGCCCATGGAGGCCACCCGCAAGGCCTCCCGCTTCGCGCTCGGTTTCGCGCTGCGAGCGAAAATCTTTGCCCCAACATTTTCCTCTGCCCTCAGTTTGCCCCCCCCCCCGTCTGACAATCTGGCGCCGCCACTGAGCAAAAACAACTATGAAACATGTCATGTGATGTCATTGATAAGGGCGAAATTATACACCGCCGAGGAGTTATTGGTTAACACTAAACCCTTAAAAAACTATCAAGATAGAACTCTAGACTAGAAGCATTGAAGGGATTATAAACCCCCCCCAAAAAAAAAAGCTTACAACATATATATAACAGTAAGAACGGTCACGATATATGTAAAATACTGCCATCCGTACAAGAAATTTTTTGAGAATTCCAAAGAATTTTGTTAATGGTAGACAGAGTGGCTTCTTTGATACTAAGTTTGGTTGCTGTCGTTTTGACTCCAAGGAAAAATTAAAAAGACATACACACAGATCATTCTATACTTCAGTCAAATTAGAAATTTGTAGCACTTCTTAAAGAGTTTAACGGAACATGAAGAATTTATATAAATTGAATAAATAAACAATTTAGAGAACACAACAATAATTTAACAACTGAGCAATACAATTTGAACTCTATGATACCTATACTCTCTCTACCTTCAGCCTATCAGTAATTTGTTAAGTAATAAGTGCACATTTATTTCTAAACAAAATCTACAATTTATTGTTTACGTTCTTTCAATACAATACATGTTCAATTATGGATGACAAGCGACTTAGTCTAATTCCTGAAATAGACTAAACTAAATAGAGGAGTTGCCGGCTTCTTACAAGAGAAGTTAGTCATGCACTTATAAAGATTTATATGTTGTGTAAGGAAATAGTGTTGTATGTTCATCTAGTTTTGGACTTCAGTTTCATTCGTTTACTTTTTCGAAGCCCTCAATTTCTGCTTCGCGTTTTTGCTGTATCATGCAACAGTAAATATTCTGAAAATTGAAACACATTTATCTATTGAAACACAAAATTGGAATCTGAAACACATTTATATAGGACGTCCACCCAACACTTTTTGAAAATTTTCACCGTAATTCTTAATATTACATGTCTTTTACTCCTAGACAAGTAATTCACCTATCATCTTTCCTTTCATCAAGGGAAATGGAGCACACTCACCCATGTTAAAAGACACGAGCCTAGAGTAAATATTATTCTATTTATTTCTTACACAATTTAACAATATCTCACTTATGACGTATAGGTGCTGAATACGTTGCAAATCCTCAAAGACTATAAAGTACATCCTGAATGCTTACATTTATTCACAGTTTGTGCTTTGTTTTATTTCTATATGATAAACTGACTTGCATATTCACACTTCATATACGGTGCAGACTGTATAAAATCACTTGTTAGGTGTACATCTGTTTCCCCAAGCAATATATGCATATATATATATATAAATATATATATATATATATAAATATATAATATACAATTGTAATTTTCAGCAAAGTGTCTAGATAACGAGATAATATTTCATCAAAACAGCAGAAAATGATTAATTGTTCAGTTGAGTTATCATAATAATTCAACATTGTTCTGTAAAATGTTAATTCGTTTACTTGATTCTTGGTGAGGAATTCATGCAACTGATGATATTATAAGAATGATGTTGTGTTATTTCACAAGATGGCTGTGAATTTCCAGTCGAGGAATTTCTGCATTAGCGCCATTCTATCAAACATCACTTTTTAAATTGCCAATTAAGTGATATCTGTCAGATACTATGGTATTGCTGTGCTAGGTGGGTATACTGTTACAAGTAATTCTACCTTTACTTATGAATCCCAGGATCTTCAAAGTAGATAGCTGTCACCGTCAATATCTCGTAAGTTATTGTAATACGTAAAATAGCTTTGCAAATAGTAATTTCTTATTATCTAAAACCGTAACGAAAGTGTGTTGTTTTCATCAAATTAGCAACTGATGTACGGCTTCAAATACCACAATCGTATTCATTTTGCCTTCACTCTATAAAAGCAAGTAAATATTTCTTCATTTTCTTTTATTATGTCCATTGTGGTTATATTGAATCATTGAATCCGGCTTCCTGACTATATTCAACTTGCTTGCAGCCATTTTCTTACTGACATGGTAGATCCAAAAAAGAACCACTATAGAAAGAGAACTACTACTCTTGGATAAAATACTGCTATATTAAACCATATGGACCGTCATGCACCAACTGATTAGTTTCACGAGTTTACTTTATTACAAAAGTACATAACCAGTTAACAGCAATCTTACCATCACTTTTCATTAATACTGAATTAAGGCTGGACCTCGCTATTCTCAAAGTAAGATTCTTTTTAGCTATTTGCTATGCTATTTGAATGACGTGGCAATGTATATTCTACACTCAACAAAAAACTTAAATATCCATCTCCATCCATCATGTGCCATTGTTTTCATTTAGTTTTTCAACTTCAACTTTAATCTCTGTAGATATTATATCATCGAATTTTTCAATATCTGCATTAACGAACTAAATAATACCGTGGCAACAAGAAATGCCAATAAAGGCTGAACTATGTTTTATGTCTCATTGGTGCACGTGGTTGTACAATGGTGCAGCTAGTTGCTACATAGAAACTGCATTTCCTAGTAAGTTTTACAAATATCAAATATCAGAAAACATGAAATTTATTTCAATTGTTCACTTAAAAGTTGATAAATGTAAGTAGTAATTGGTGTGTCAAGCATGAAAGGAAACAGAAGAATAAACATTTGATAACTTATTTTATCTTTCAACTCTTTATTCTTTCAAGTAGTATTTCAAACACCACTTCATAATTTAATAATGAGAGAAAAGTGCTTTTTACTTTTTTGTAAGGTCATAATTTATAAATTCATAGCCGGTAGAGGGTAATTAAAGGGCACCTGTTGATAACCGCCAATTCTATATAATTTTTCTTCTCTCCGTTTACCTTAGAGTAATATGAAACCAACTTATAAGTGAATTTCATTTGAATTCACTTTTCAAAATACGCTCACGTTTCTGTCGGATACTTCATTTGGTGATATAACCCACTTTGCGAGGAGAAAGGATTGGAAATGTGTATGAAAGAACGTAGCACTTGTCGTGTAATGTGTAACGAAATACGTATTTGAAATCCATGTGAGTTATCGTTGTTGCTTGATTATACCTGGTTAGGGTTAGATCAACGGAGCACATGCATAACAGTGCGAGCGAATCCACTGACTTTCTACTTTCGCCAGTTCGCGGCATATAATGGTGAGAGAGCAAATGCACAAAGTGGTTCTGTAAAGTTGGTAGGTATCCATTAACCCTTCAGCTATATACATAGAGCTCTAGACTAGAAACCGTCAAAGAAATATCTAAACGTCAAGAAACCTTTAAAGAAGTGTGTGGAATCCACTAACTTTCTACTTTCGCCAGTTCGCGGCATATAATGGTGAGAGTGCAAATGCACAAAGTGGTTCTGTAAAGTTGGTAGGTAACCATTAACCCTTCAGCTATATACATAGATCTCTAGACTAGAAACCGTCAAAGAAATATTTAAACGTCAAGAAACCTTTAAAGAAGTGTGTGGAAGTCTTAAGCTATGAAAGAAATTTACAAAACACTGCAGATCTTTCAAGACATTTGACATACAGTTCATTTTATACACAGGCTTGCAACACAACAAACGTGCACTTATTCACGAAAGGTAATTTATATAGGAAGATTACATATTGGTCAATATTCACCGCAGCTACCGTCAAATATATATTTTTTTACTCCAAATGTAAATAATTCACTTATAACTATTATTTCTATTTTTATCAAGATTGACTGACCAACCTCCAACTAAAACTCACGAATCTAGTAAAAATCGTATGTATTTGTCGCACAATTTACACTATTACTCGGTTTTGAAACAGGCGCTGAGTTGCAATTCTGCAAAGTATACGCTCTTAGTGCGTTGGTTAGAAAAGTTAACAAACACTAATCACGTATATCAAATTATATTGGATAATAATTACCAAACTTAATGTTTTAAATTCAGCAATAGTGATTGCTGTGCAAAGTTTTGACTAATATGGGACTATATTTAACCACCGTGGTGGTTAAATGTTTCACCGATATGTCTCATTTGACATACGCGACCAGTGTTGGTTAACTTTTTAGCCAACTTTCTAACAGTGTACGATAAACAAACGTTTGCAAGATTCCAGCACAACAACTGAACAATATCAAGTCGCTTGTTTTCTTACAACCCACCAACTGAATGAAACAAAGGCCAGGATTAAATTTACAAAAGCAAATAATCCAAAAACCATATAGTAAGATCCGGTGACATCAATTAAAGCGCCTGAAAAGAGAAAGAAATGTATCAAGAGTTTTAATAGGCCTTTATTCTAGTAGCAAGTAATATCGAATTATTATTTAATTATTCATTTATATTTAATAACCTGTTACAAAAATTTGAAAAGATATAATGAATATCATGTATTTTTCTGTTTTTATTTATAACATGCTCATGAGTCACCTGTGTTTATATTGGCAAAGGTTCGACAGAAAACTTGTTCTGAATGCATAAATGAATAATCTATTCTTTCCCCATTACTTGTTACCTTATGTAAACTAATCAATGCAACGTTTTACAATTAATGTCTTTTAATTCGACACTAGATTGTCTTTAAATTCAACACGATGTAGTGCTTTTACTACAAATGGACAACGTAGACAACTTAGAACTAAGGATTTCCTACGATATTATTCTGCGGACTTTTATCTGGTTAGATTGGTTAGATCTTTCGTTTGGTTCGAAGGTCTTTTAATATTTATAAATTTGAAATAAAAAAAATAGTTGTACCTCTAGATACGGTGTTTAAGGTAGCATCCAGGTACGTCTGGTAAGGTTAGGTGCAATAAATTTAGTCGACGGTGTTGTGTTCTTTTCCAAAATATCGTTATCACTCACGAAATTGAAACTCAGCAATTAAGTAATTAAAAGGCAATACATATGGGGTTTATAAAAAATATTGTCGCTGTGCAACACTCCGCGTCTTCGTTTTTGCATTTTTATCAAACATTGCAAAGCCACATCTCCAAAACGGTTATAGAAACAAACTTCCACTGGATTTTCACTTAGGGTTTTACTTTACAACTTTTGACTGGAGCCAGCAATTTCCTTGATGCGTGTCACACAACCTTCAATAATCTTAGCCTTGCATTTCCTACACCCTGCCAAAATCCATACATTTAAGGCTGTGGTCATCCGTACTTAACCTGACACCAGAGAAGACATTGCAGATGAAGTTCTGGACATCTCTCGTAATAATAATATTGTAACCCCTGGACGACCAATCATCTCGGGCACTGGTACACTTACGGAACATAGTTCTTCCTATGTTTCCCACATTTGCATCCTATTCTTAATTTCACACCTCGTTACATTAAGGACATTACACATTTTCTTAGCAGATCAAGTGATATGTCTCCCCTACACATTAATGCCATGCTCGTTACCATGAATGTTTCAGCCTTATACACCAATATACCACATGTACCACATATGCCACAAGTGCTGCAAATGACGGGCTGTTCGTAGGTAACGATTCTCGTTATGCGGAGCTGTCGAAATTAATTACTGTTAGAGTATCTCACACCGACTTCACTTTTAATGAGGGACATTTCCTCCAATTAAAGGTACTGCCGTGGGTACGAGAAGACACCTGCATATGCTAATTTGTTCATGCAGCATCTTGAACAGAAATCCATTTGTGCTTTTCTTCTGAAACCTCTATTTTACGTATGATATATTGATGACGTATTTATGGTCAACATGGCAACATGGTATTGATGCCCTCCTAGCATTTTACGATTTTGTAAACAACTACCATGACTCTATCAAATTCATCATGGAACACTCATCCACCCAGATATGTTTTCTTAATGTGCTAGTCACGTTATGTAATGGTAATATCGAAACTTCTGTACTTTAAAAGTTGTCACCCCATCCATATTAAGAAGTCTAGTATTTTCTACAGCTAACTTCTCAGGTACAGACGCATTTGGTCTGGCCGTGACATTTTCATTGACAAGGCTGGCTGGCTTGATAGATTTTTTAATCAGCAGACGGGGTACCCTTACAAGTTACTCAGCCATTTTTAGGGTTCTCTCCATCGCCAGGACGAGACTTTTGTCCTATCGCACCACCACCAGCCCCGATGGTATCCCATTAGTCACCACCTTCCATCAGTCACTAAATCCCCCCCCCCCAAACAGCATCAGACGTTATTGGAAAATCGTGCAGTGCGACCCCTGGATTGCCAAGTTTTTGTGAGACACCCGCCTTCTTGACCCATAGGTAATCCCGTAATCTTAACGCTGCCCTTGTCCGAACTACACTTCACCCGGCACCTCATTCCACAATACTGCCCTGTCCAGGAACGAATAGTACATTAAACCCATGCGCCTTATCTGCAAACACAACGACACCTCGCTGTTCTTTTTTTCACCATCCCACGGTCATTAAGTCGACCTGGTAAGTTCACCTGTGATTCTAGCAATGTGGTTCATGCACTTTACTGCGACAGATGTCCTGAAAACACATATATACATATGGGGAAAATTGTTACTCAGCTTTCAACAAAGATTCATCAATCACAAAAGTAGCATACGAAGGAAGAGTCCTGGATTCCCAGTGGCTAAACACAATAATCTCACAAATCACGAATTATCCAAATTAGAGCCTTTATTCTTTTTGGTAATTTCAAAACCGCGAAGGACCGGCGTAAATGCGAAATAAAAACTATCCTTAAACTAAGTACACAAACAAGTACACAAAAATGGGATTAACAGGGATCTGGACTTCATGAGCGGCCACGTGAAAAACTAACTGGCATTAAAATAGTTTCTTCCACACTCATGCCGTTATTCGTACGTTAAAATGGGATTGACTTTAACCTCAGTCTTCTTTTGTTCTACTGAGGTTCAACTTCTTGCAAATTGTCACGGCCTTAGATCAGTTTCATCACCGCATGCTGTGATAATCCATATGGTCAATTTAACATCGTTCTCCTAAAGTAATTCAGGTGTGTCAATCCTATGTCTAGGCTTTCTTGAGCTGCCTGGCAAGGGGTGTTAGGTGTCATGTTTATCGTAATACATGTGTAATCGAGCATGAAAGATTGTCTGTTGAACGCTTTAGCATGGTTTTAGCACGATTATAACGTCATGCTGTTCCCTCATTCACAACTGAAGAATAACTGCTCTGCACAGTTTTTCAATATAGTCAGTGTACAACTGTATACAGTTGTACACTGTATATATCTACACACTGGATATGTCCATAGCAGATGAAAAGTGCTCGATGTGTGAACATAGCTTGTATACAATACAATATCAGATCATTATCAGATCATTGTTTATCACCTCTTAGGTCTGTTTGGGTGCTTGCACTTGGACAGTAACTCCGTTCTTCGGTTGAATAGGTTCATATTGTTTGCTAGCATTATCTAGACTTTTTCGTCTGCGCAGAGGTTGCATTGGCCCGATGATCTTTGTTTGGTATTAGTTGTATATATATATATATATATGTGTGTGTGTGTGTGTGTGTGTCTTATATAATATATATATATATATATATAATATATATATATATATATAAAGACCTACTATTGTTTTAAAGCTCTGTCCTGGCGAGCAGTTTCATCTACTTACAGACCGTATGAACCTACCTGATAAAGCTCCACCAATTTCCCAAGCAATCCCTTCTGCAAAATACGTTATAACTACAGCAGCTCTAAAGTGTTTTTCACATACTGAAGACGGGAGTAAGCCCATGCAAACCATACCTTGAACAGCTATTCCAAAACCACTTAATGCAGCGTAAAATGACATAGCTGTGAAGTCACTGGCAACAAGTGTTATAATGTAGCTCAAAACAATCAACAAAGATGGTAAGGCGAAACCGTTGCAAAAGTTAACCTGATCGGTGTAGAAAAGGAAGACAGCATAAGCATCCCCTAGACCTCCACCAATTCCACCAAACGTTGACATAAGCACTGCAGTGGACGAGTTCAATCCGACGAACTCACCAAATGAAATGGAATATATATGCCAACTGGATATATTGTATCCAAAACAAACACCTGCGATCAACAGTAATACAAAATCACGATGACCTCCAAACACGGTGTGGTCTTTTTCTCTCTTTGTTTGTTTGCTCTCCATTATCTGTGGACATTGTTTTGCTTTGTCAGTTTTAACATTACCACTGTCGTCGAACAGTCTGCATTTTTCGTTGCCTTCGTCTTTAAGAAAAGCGCTTCCGTTTCCTTCTTGATCGCATTGTTCAGTAGAGTCACTTGTCGTGCTAGGCTGTGCGGTAACATCACCAGAATATTTGCTTTTAGGTAAAAACATACCAACGGGAATGAAAGCCAAACAGAAAATTCCCAAAACAGTCATATTGATATGAATATTGAACGAGTTTACTATATACTCGGAGAGTAAGGGCAACGTGGAAATTCCGAAATAGGATGCAAACAGTGTTATGCCATAAGCAGTACTAAAAGAATCCTGGAAAGTTTCCTTCATGATAACTATGGAGGAAACATTGGCAAATCCGAAGCCGATGCCTGGAAGATAAAAAATTTATATGTCATTTGATTGTTTACAAATGCTCTGGTCTACTTTTCTGATCATTTCACCACCTCTACTGTGTCTAATTTCATTGTCTTATCAAAAGCCACTACAGTACAACCCTTTGTGACAGGTCATTTGTAATTTGTGGTCATAAATTGTGGAATGCCCTCTTTGTTGATCTTTGGAGTATCTAGAGTATCCATATTTTCAAGATACATCTCAACAATAATCTCTTTTTCAAATACCCATCATTTTTTAATGAAGCTCAATGTTAAAAGCATTGCCGTTTGTTTACTTTTGATGTTGTTTCTGTTTTTATTTAAATTGCTTTGTTTTTAAAACGACCGGTCAGGTGATATTCATCCTATATGTATGATATTTAAAGGCTGTAATGCATCACCCCAGACAGTTTCAATTCTCCCAACCACCTATCTCTCTAGTCCCTCCCTCAGCCTGTCTTACATTCCTCCACATGTGTAATCAAAACAATGGATCCCTGTGTACGCTCTGTAATGCGAGCTGCTCTGCATCTTTTGAATTTGCTGTCAATCTAAGAGTACTGTAACTTAGAACCAGTTGAGAATTTTCCTTTCAGGGAGGTAAAAATATAGCTTAGGGTGATGCAATATAGCCTTTAATGTTCTCACACTGAAGCAGTAATAGTTTGGATCATAGTTCGTCATGTATCATTATCACATAAATTGTCCATTGGACAACCAATTAACTCAACAAGTTTGTATGTGCTATCCATCTAGTGGTGTCATGGAAATTCCATAGAAAACAATGCTAGGGATATGAATAGGTATTCGTCCTAGCAAGAAAATTATCCCAAATAGGAAAATAGTGTTTTAGGAAACAACTGCAACAAACATCTCTCACCTGTGATCACTGAACAGAAAAACAAATGCCATATTGTAGTCTTCTTAAGTAAAGCATGACTCAAGTATCCAGTAGCAGCTAAAATACCACCAAAGACATACAATTGTTTAGACTCTGTATAACGTTGAATCTGTCCAGCAAATGGTGCTGTAAGTGAAAGATAATAGTTTAGTATATGGTAATATAGTAATATTAATGAATGCTACATTTCATGTCTTCCAAATTATCGTCAATTCGCAATATACAGTGTTCTCCATACTTATTTTCCTACTTTATTTTCCGTCAGTTTATCCCTATCCTGATATTGATGACAATGGATTATCAGGGACTTTTTAATCTCGATTTTATTGACATATGCATTTCTCTAGTATGTAGACTTTAATCTTGACTGCCTGATATGTTATGCTGGGGTCTTTTTCATAAGTGTTAGTAATTTTTAATATTGATTGTGATGTAAATCTACATTGCTTTAGTCTAAATTAGTCTTTTTCTGAAGATCATTTTATTAATGTCAATAAATATGTCATCATAATCACGCTGATATCTCACTTACTGGTTTTTTAGGCTTTAATCGGTCCGATGAATTCTGATAGCCATTACATTAGTCTAACTAACTGTTCTTGATAATTTCAACTAAAGAATTGTTAACGTTAAACACAACTGTAAAAATGTGTTTCAAAGTTGACAAATCCAAACCGTTGTAGACACAAGCAATTGTAAACAAAATCTATTTTTCTTTGGAATTTGAAGAGTGGCTGACCATTGAGCATAATACTGACAAACAGTTAGTACTTACATGATACGTAACATATACAAATTTGTAAGGCAAATGCAGAGCCCAGAATGAAATGTGTTGTGCCTAGTTCGCGAAGAACAGCCATAATGATGACACCATAAGATTTCATTGACCCTGAAGATAAACATTTGTAAATACTCCGTGCCACAAAACTGTTGGCTTTAATGATGAAACGATTGTCCTCTTTCTCCATGGCCAAAACCATATAAAATGTAACCGCCCTGGTCCGTGTAAAAGGATAATTACTCTTCAACGTTCAATTGCACTATCTTTACCCTTGCCGATGTCATTGTTAAGCAACACTCAATTGAACTATTGCATGGTATACACCATACTGATCCCAATAAAACAACATGCTGGTTGTACGTGACGAACGAAATGAACTGACGGGGAAAAGAATAAGAGCGTAAATAAAACTGTTGGATGAAAAACTAAATTTACTAGCTTCCAGTTTATACCTGCAATTGGTTCATTAAAATGAAAACCACAACGAATAAAATGAACTATTACTCAGAAGTATATCAAAACAGAAAGTTGGGTATGAACAACCATTGACAAAGCATTTGGCATCATTACAAACCGAGATTCTGCTAAGACTGTTAGACATCATTTGTTTAACGAATATCACGATGTTAAAGCCTTTTAGTTTATAAACAAGAAGTAAATATGAGGGTGAGAGGTCATTAATTTGATTTGAGACATGAGACGTCAAAATGGAGGCTGCTTTCCAGAAATGCTTACCAACGATTGACTTTAATCTTAGTTTTGGAACAATGAAGTATCAATTAATTTTTTACAACCTGCCCAGCATTTTCGTTTCAACACTGATAAACGGCCAGCACGTTTTGCGTTTGCTCGTATGTGTAGCAAGCAATATGCTGGTTGAACAAAAACACCACGTAGGCCTATAGGATTTCATATCATTACCTGTTTTTCCTTTTCACTGTTTTAACAGACGACAAACGTCTGGATAAACAACAACATTTTAGGGGAAGGAAATATTTTAATTAGAGATGGTAAGTGACCTTTTGACTAATTGTGACATCGTTTCCATGCGGAAACAAGTGACCGTTTGGTTAGCGTAGCGACGATAGGTTACAGTACTGCATTAACATTACTTAACACTAATGTATTGTGAAAGAACACGGATAAAACCTTGTGCTGCTGTCAATCTAATCGTTGGGAAAATTTTGTTTAAATAGTTAATGCCAAAACCGTACAATTAGTAAACAACCCCTGGAGGGCAGCCATTTTCGAAAGATTCGTTACATGCATAGACCAGAAGTTGAGTTAGGTTTTCCGTTACTTGTTAGGTTGTCGTAAAGTGAAGGTATAGGAAAACAGGCATTGCAGCGTTAGATTTTGAACCAATTTCTTCACTGTCTGCCCTCGCAGTCGGAAAGAATAAGCATACTGGTTCATCTAATTAATTTTATGACTTTATCATCTGCTGTAAAACATGTTGAAATTGATAGAAGTAGCCGCAGGTAAAACAGTCCAAGTATGGGCAGGGTAGGTTTGTCGCTAATTAGTTAGGGGAAACTTGTTAAAACGCTGGTGCTGCCACTGTAAGTAACCACGTCCATGTTCAACGGCCTCTTTCCACCTCACTTACAACCAGAGACGTGTTTCTCCCATCCTCATACAATGGCCTTAGTCCCTCAAATCAAGAGCCTGAATAAGTCCCTAAGGGATAAAAATAGTAATGAGGACTAAGTGTAATTGATTACGTTGGTATACATGAATTTTAATGGCTTACAACTTATTTTTACGCAGATTTAGTCGGAATCCGAGCGGTAGTTCGCGGACGTTGGTGTCACGAATATACGTCCGTTATACGGGCTACTACTCACACTGCACATTTCATTCAGACCAATTTAAGCTCATTGTATTCACAGGTAAAGCTACACGTAAGGAAGCATCCACATTGTAAGTTCACTGACTCAATGAGACAAACTGAGACAAAGGTTTCAATATCGAAAATAGCCCTGGTTTCCTTCTAAACTGTATATATGTTAACAATGCTAACTCAAGTTGTGTGGTCCAAGCTTCCATGTATTTGATGTGTATGGTTAATCGTGGAAGTAGAAAATAGTAAGGGTTTGCATAAAGTGCTTATTTCCTTTGTCTCTCTACACGTTCCTGTGAAACGTCGGATTGAGTGTGTGTACTAGAATCCTAACGTCGAAGAAAAATAGTGTTCTAGCGCTATAGTTGGGTATTTTGATAAGAATCGCATAGTATGCATACTATACCAGCAATATGTGTCTTTTACTAAATCGACTTTTAATATTTGACTGCATATTTTCATATTTTTCTTGATCGATATAAGAAGGGGTGTCGCCCCCCCCCCCCCACACACACACACACACTACCCTCGCCTCGGTAAATTCACCGTTGTTCGAATACAATGTGAACTAAAGAATTTGGGCGTATATGTGTATAGCTATGTGCTCAAACAATCCTGCCAAAACTATTTTGTTATAAATGTAACCAGGTAATGCTAGTCACTGGTGTAAGAGCAGTCCGTTTCAACTCCCTTGTACAGAGTCAGAAACATTCCAACGCCTGTCCAGATTGGTAATGACCTGTTAGTTAAAGGATTTGCGATGGTGGTAATTGTCCCTGCTTACCTCTCAAATTGTTGTATTGTTTGATGGACGCCAACGATTCAAAAGCGGTCATCAAATGAACTTGCGTTGCTGCATTAGAATCGGACAAGGCTGTTTCAATTTTGTGGTTTGCTTTTAGGTTGTTGAATGTAATTTTGTCGTTGTTAAATGAAATTGAGATACCACTAACTGATTTCAGCTCATCACATGAATTCGTGTCAAGTGTATGTGCACCGTCATTTATTATTGTGTCGTTGTTAAATGTATTCACGCCATCGTTATATACAGTTGCATGGTCATTACATCAAATTACTTCGTCATCACATACATTTGCGACATCATCATGTAATCGTGTGTTGTAGTTAATTACATAAACGTCGTCATTGAACAGATTGCGGTCGTGACCATTTAAATTTACGTCGTCGTTAAATAAAATTCCGTCGTTGTCAGTTATATTTACGCAATTGTCATCATTTTTTGCCCTTTTTGTCCGCCAATTCTCCTAGCAGGTAAAATAGTAACACCATTACAGAGTAAAAACTGTTCTATAGTAGTATGTAACACAATCAGTTCTCGCTGTCTGACAAGAAAAAAGAGGGCGCTCTTTTCATTGTGTTAGCCTAGAAAAATGGGGCATACAAGACCACACAAGTCGATAAAGGTGGTGGCATTTGACCCTTCATAGGCATTTGTGTAAAAAACTGAGTCAGCGCATAGTTTGCTTCGCATAAAGTGTTCGAAAGCGCGCACATTAAGATGGCGCTTATGGATCTTTGGTACAGTATGCTTATTTTTCAGGATTAAAGGGCAGCTTTTTGTACCACTTGTACTTATAAGCGACCACACAAATGTGGAAGAAATCTTTGGCTTATACATAACAACTTCACGTAGGGTGATATCATGTTGCATTAAGTTTGGTATTTATTTCTCACATGATCAGTTCAGAAGCCAAAGCCATAGATAACTCTGGGACGAAAATCCATCTCACTGTGGACACCTATGGACAATAAGACTCATTTTTATAACTGTTCTCCTATGGGTAGTGTTATGTAGAGGGATCGACTGTAACTAAGATTTATTTCTTATATAGTCCAGCTGCACTATGCCGTCATTGTTGCACATGGGGAGGGTGGAGGGCAGCGTAACTACAGTTTCTGTACAAATTATATGAACTACAAGAGCGTTTAAACTTAATTTCAAACAATTGGTATTAACATCAAAAATGTTGCTCGACTTCATTGCTACTGTCCTTTCCTGTGTATTTTTTTTCTTTTTAGCTCAAATAAGTTTATGGATTTATTTTCTCATGTTATCATTTTTTTTATCATGCTGTGTCTTATTTTATTTCACTTTATTGTATTGTATTGTTGTATAGAGATGATCATTCTACGGCAACCTACTCAAAAGAGTCATATAAAGTTCAGTCTTCTGGTGTTTGCCAAGTCTATTAAGCTTTTCTTTATTCCACTCAGACAGTCAGATTAGATAAAGAAATACATTCAAATAGGAGGGGCAGACACTGTTTCGTGATAAGATTCCGCAATGTCACTTCATTGACTGATACACGGGTAGCAACAACGAGCATATGATAACGTCTATGTACAATCTAGGTAATTCCGATTGGCCAAAGTCATCACCTATCCCGTGATCCTTAGTTGTTCGGAGTAGTTCGAGGCGTCCTGGCTATGCGGTTTCCCACACTATTAAATCTGTCGTTGAACTGTCAACATCGTTCTCTCTGTAAACTATGTAGGCCGGCCTGTGTCATCATATCTCTTTTCTCGTTCCTACTTTTGTCGTCGCCATGTAACTGCATATGCTTCTCTCTCTGATGATCCTTATCTCCGTCAACGTAATTCATCATATTTATGTGCCAGTCGAAACAATAAATGAATGAAATTCTGATCTTTAAAATCAAATCGAGCCTCTCTCTGGATTTTCTGTTCTGACTTCTCTCTCTCTCTCTACTGTAATGGGATCTTTTTATGTTGCTAACGTTTAGCATCCGTCGCTGGGACAGTCATACTGCAAAAACCCCTAAAAAACCCCCGTGTACGATAGTATGTATTTGAAGTATATGTCCAGGGGTGAAATCTTATCCAAACCAATGCATTTGCAATTGCTGATATCGTTTTACCGAGTGTTTTGCCTCTTCATTTTAGTTTGTTTTCTCTTCCGCACTAGCGTGCGTGACATAGCAGGTAAATAGTTACTGTTCACTTGTTATATTGTGTGTATATGCTGTGTGTAAGTATATGTGTCTGTATCGTTACATTTATTTATGTACCTCTTGTATGATAGACATGTGATAGACGTTGTGTGCATTATTTAGTGTTAATTAAATGAATTAAAATTGCATCACCTACTGGTAAGTTTCCTTTTTCGTGTCACACGCTAACTTCTCCTATCAGCGATACAATATTGCTCCAACATTATATGTGGCACACAAACAAATATCCAAAGGTTTTTTTTTTTTTTTCTGAATGATGGGACAGCAAACCACCATCTATCTGCACTTAGCATCAAATTTATCATAGCAAGTGTACAAATGAGATCTAATGAACTCAAAAAGAAACCAGTGAACACAGACCAATCAGTCGTCGTTATAGTCATATGTGTGATTACGTCATTTCTCTTACAAACACGTGTTTGCTTTTGCTATTGAGTTATGAGCTTATTCTATTTACTTCCTATAGATAGGATTACAATTTGATACACTGCTACCTCTTTAAGAGCAATTAATCTTTCACATGTCGCTGTGTTTATGAATATCATTTGAATTGTGTTAAAATAATGTGTTCATTATGAGATTTTTGGTAAAAATAATTTAATGCTGAACTTGAGTTTGTAGACAAAAATCTCTATTAACATTTACAGTTTAATTTTGAAAAAGAAAAGAAAAATGTAAAATATACATACTAGTGCAGACGTGGCCTTTGGATTGATTTCATTTCCGAACTTCATTGTGACTATGATAACTAACGTGGTGGACTCTAAGAAGATTATTGTTTTCACAATAAGTGAAATACCTATAGTTGAACGTAGGCTACGTTGAGTATCAAGTTGTGGGAAGTTATATCTGTCTAGTTTTCGTCGAACATGAACATAATACAAAGTTTTGTTTAAAAAAAACAACAGTCTGTTTCTTTTGTTGGATTCGCAGTTCAATAATCGATGATCATTGTCAGTATTTCGTGAGGCATTTCTTTAATTTCTTTCTGTAGTTTTGATTCCCCAAATGTGTTTGTGACTAACGTGAACATAGTGTGTATAAAGCAAATTTATGAACTGTAAAGTAAAACCCTGAACGTGGACCAAACTGCAATCGTGATCATCATCATTAGTGCCATTACGTCATTACTCCTTATAGACACGTTTGTCTCTGCGTTTTTTCACGTAGTAATGAGCTATTCTATTTATGAATCCATAGATAAACTCACAATTTCAGGTACCATTATGATTTTGAGGTCAACTACCCTTCCCAATATTGTTTTCTATATGGATATCATTTGAATTGTGTTGAAAACTGTGTTTCTGTTATGTGACTTTTGCAGGTATAAACTTGAAGTTGTACCTAGCAAGTCATCTCGGTTATTATTTACAATTGAATACGGACCGCAGAACAAATATGTGGGATATACATGCCATTACATACGTGACATGTATATTTCACGCCTGTTACCAGCAAAAAAAAGGAGAAAACTTTTAATTGTCGTTATCTAACGAAACCCTGTCAACCTTGAAAATATTTAATATGGCAGGGAGTAAAGAAAACCATAAATGTTAAATATTGATGACTATGATAACTGTAACTGATTCTAAAATGCTATAATAATAAAATGAACGGAACGGAACAGAATCAGTTACGAGAAATAAGTATTAAGTTGATAGTTTATCGTTTGAGTAAAAGAAAATCAAATCTCATGCAACATATTGATATGAACTATAAACAACCTCGGTGGATCATTTTAACAATGCAGGGATGTGATGCTTCACACTCGTTCCAAGCTCGAAATTACAAAGACTTAATTTACACATAGCAGCTATCTGTCTACATTCCCTTGAGGAGGATCCACTCTTTATTACATTCATTTATGGTTTTATCTATTTTTAGACGTTACACGTGAACAAGATCACAAGTTATGATTGTTATGTTCTTTTCAGGTGTTATTGCATATTGTGCAGATTGATTCACGTCGGAGATTTTACGGATAGGTAGATATCATCATTACTATTTCAACGACTAAAATAACATTAAATTGTCGACTGAAAGAATAGTTTTAATCGGTGATATGATATGAACATCATGTCAGTTAATGTTGCTATGTAATACATTCGTCAGTCACAGAGTGTTCGTTGATTGACTGATACCCTTATGGTAACATGAGAATAACGCTGTTTAAAAACTGATCATATCTGCTCTTACTATTTACCAATGAGCCTTATTCAGATTGAGCTAACGTATAAAACGTGATATCAAACTGAAAAAATACGAAGTTGCAACCCACCTTACATATTTGTGTTCTGTATGAAGTGATGTTACGATCAGCTGATGAGGGAGATGTAACTAATTTTTACATTATCAAGGGGAACAAAATTAGTAAAACTGGTAGAAGTGGCACATACAATTGATACAGACCTTAATTACAGATCTCGTAATTTTGGCAGTCTCTACTCAAAATCATGTTTAATTAACTATCTGCTGAAAAGGAGACGATAAATATTACATTTAAACACAGAGCTTACTAGCCTATTAGTGGATCACCCTGTGGTTCAAGTCTTTGGGACTTTGCCCTCCAATGCTAATATTATGGGAGTGTTTTGTTTGTGCCTGATGTAGTCTTGGTTATTGTATATGGAGCTGTACAGCTTAACTTCACATTTTGCTGTGGAGGACATATTACGTAAAATATTAAAATGTGAAAGGAAGTTAAAGGAATGATAACAGTTATGTTGGTCATGTAAATTTGTTCTTACCACGCATTAAAATCACTCAATCAGATTATTACAGTGTCAAGTCAGTTTTATGAATTACTGAATTGAAAATTTACCCTTTAAAGTTGATTGTAACACATTTG
Organism: Stichopus chloronotus; assembly: GCA_021234535.1. Lineage (NCBI taxonomy): Eukaryota > Metazoa > Echinodermata > Holothuroidea > Aspidochirotida > Stichopodidae > Stichopus > Stichopus chloronotus. Next base: position 23,320,081 of record SFZH01000008.1, on the reverse strand, counting down.
TGGTTGAAAAGACGATGATCAAATTTAAGGCGACCATTTTCAATTGATTATAACCTTCTTTGCCAAATGCCTCATCAAGTTTTTCAATAATGGAATTATAAAAGCGAACGTGTATGCGATGTGTCATGTAAGTCATTTTACAATTTTTTTTCTCTCTCTCTCTCTTTCAAAGACTGAACAATGAAGGAGGTTTTATGTCGATGCCGGTTCTTCGTTAAATTTTTATGCTGAATGCACACTTTGCATGACTGGTAAATTCCTCCTAATGCCACAGTACGTAGGGAATAATCATGCTATAATTATCAGAATTGCTTATATACAATGGAAGGGAATTACAAAAGAGTCAATACAGAAGAGCCTGTCCTACGCATAGTGTCTTTCATTCGTACATGTGTAGATTGTATAAAATATAACAGCTTAAGGAGATCCAGAAGGCTGAAAGATAATAACAAACAACGTTTAAGGTCATGAAATAAAAGCTTTTATACTTTGTATTGACTACTTTGATTATTGCCAGATTGATATTACAACTCTTGGGATTAATCTAAAAACATGACTTTTATTCACTATGTTTTGGTATTGACTAGCTTCCTTGCTCCAGTTGTATCTTGTAATGTTATAGGGATAGTGTTGTATTCCTTTGCAAGCGGTTTGGGAATGTCTATTCAATGGAACTCGATCTGTAGTGAGTATTACTCCATCGACAATGTGTGGCGACCTTTTGAGGTGGCTGTTGTTGTAGTATATGTCACATGGTATTGCTGCGCTGATCTTGTGTACATTCACAGTTAAGTATTCACTTGCTTCACAAATTAATTAGAGAAAATTCACTAGTCTAGAACATTTAAAAATATTATACTCTTGCTGATTCCTATGGTCTCCCTGAGCAATTGAACTTCTCAATATTTAAAACATATCGGTAAAGGTAATGAGTCGTAATTGTTTGAACTCATTAGTAATTTATCGTATATGGTTGAGAAGAATATAACAACGGGTTGTTTGGAGAAGTTTTCGTTACCAGAGTACACTTTAAGCTTGGTGGCGGGAGGGGGGTTATTTGTAAGTACGAAGAAGTAATATGTCGGCAATTTTAGCAATGGGGTTTGCGGCGCCATACGTTAAAGGTCTACGGTGAAATTGACCTGGAAATTGAGTAAAAAGAATATTTCTAACACTAGTGGATCATCTATAACAACAAAATTGTGCGGCTTTGAATGCTTACTGACCATCACTTTGAAAAATACACCATGCTGAAGGAAAGCCTTAAAAAATGGCTTAATGCTAGAGTGGTAATAGTTTGCGAATGGAAACCGTTCAAAGGAACTGGACTGCTTGTATTGGAAGAGTGCCGACCTGGGAACCTTGCAGGCCCTATCAATGTTTGCTCTGATGAAATTACTCGTAGCATAAACTGTCAGATCGTCTTGTTTGTTTTGAAAGTCTTCTTCGCTAGAACAAATGTGTCTGTAACGGAGAGCCTGACAATACATTTCAAACTTCGAGGTGTGTTAATTCTGAGTGGAGGCTGTCGTATGTTATTTATGTAGGTCGGTCTGTGGTTTGCATATAGGCCTATCTGGCGTTTTTTGTTTTTTTAATGACACTTCAATATCCAAAAAGTCTGTGTTCTTTTTTGAGTATTCATGTGTGAACTTTCAGGTTCTACGTAGCGGGAGTATTCTATGGCCATAGTAGCAGTTGATGCTATTTTTACCAGATTTTGGCAACTGAAACTTTCATATGAGAATCTATGATGTATCTGATTTTTTTTTTTTTTCAAATCGTGACAACACAAAGCAATTACATAAAGATCAACGTGCATTTCAAATTATCAAAACAATATTTAATAAATGCAATTAATGGAATAATTACATAATAAAGAGAATAGGAGCAAATGTAATAGGAAGCAACAATATTGCCTACGCTATAGTTTTGACTTGGACATTTCAAACTCCACATATTGTAGACAAATTGATAATTATAGGCATTAGCATAAGTCGTAACATTAATTGTAAAAATGGTTAGCCAATCCGTCTAACACATCGTCGGACAAACCACCAACTGCATGATATAACAGCTGTAAGTACATTTATCACCGAAACCAAACCGAAGGAGATGTGAAAGGATCCAGTCATGTCAATTAATGCACCTGTAAGAAAAATATTGTAGAAAAACTAATATTTCACTAAGACTCAAGAATACAGACAAGATAATTGTGATACCGCCTTCAATAATGATCAAGCAGTAAACTTCAGTGGCTTACATGGAGTGTGAGAATCAACATCACTACCTATTGGTTTCAGTGAGTATTTTTATTGAACACCTAGGCGGCGCAAATTTGTAACGTGACAAAAACAAGTTGAATGAACTGAAAACGAACATTCTTATTCTTGAAATCATTCTAACAACAAAACAAAGTGTTGCACATCAGCGACAACAGTAATACTAAAATATAATAATGCTGAAAAAAATGGCAATGCAACTCTGGGAGGAACTCTCAATTTTTTCCTGTTTTCTTGTCTTTCAATTTTGAAAAATTATGTATGTTTTGTCAAAAATGCCTGATAATTGGTGGTCATTTAATTCTTCTCTCATTTTATCGGCTTCTGGCAATGAAAAGAAAGATAGAAACCGATAAAAAATAGTGATAAATAAAAAAAATAAAGTTGTGATATACATTTTAAATAGCTTTTCATTTTTTTCCTCTAAATATAATCATATTTACCTAATAGATATGTGGGATGAACTGCCAATGGCACATTCTGTGAGAAAGTGCCCCAGTACAGAGAAAAAACATTCAATTTTGAATTGTCCTATTTATCTTGACATGATCATAGATGATATTAATTAGTATGTGTTTCATGTCTCACCATTCCTTGCCTTCATCTACGTTTCATCATAATTGCCTAGTCTAGGTAAACCTGATCATAATCTGGTTATCTGGTATCAAAATACAAACCCATTGCAGAAAGGATTCAGGCAGCCAAAGTTTTGATCTTTCTATCCTTGTATCTGTATATCTGTTTACTGCCTTCTAAGAGGAATAACACCTACAATAAAGCTACACGGTTGTCAGGTTGGTCCTATATTGAAGGTACAACATTTAGAAACTAACATCAGTATATTCTTCCCTACCTAAAAACTATGTACATAAATTTCAGATTAACTTGAACTGTTTCATGTTAATGATAAAGTCATGATAGTATCACGTGCATGCAATCATGTAGCTCAAAACAGTTTAAAACCAATGTACAAACGCGCATCCACACGAATATTTGGTATCTAACGTATAAATGAATTAGAGCAAAACCAAAGAAAGTGGGTGTAAGCCAGAGAATAGCTAGTTGGAAAACTGCTGCAGGTGGAAAAGAGACAATTGTCTTTCACAAATTATCTTACCAGACTGTTTTTCACCATCTCTCAAGTGTTGAAAAAAAGACTTGAAGACTGGAAGATTTGTCATTGCTAATCAAATTTCCGTTCATTCTTACGTATGCTATATGTTTAATATAGGCTTCCGAAGATCGTGGAAAGAGTGATTCTCAAATTTTGGTCAACTTAAGTTTTTACACAAAATATATTTAGTTTCACCTAATTTTACTGCTCAGGCTGAAATAGAAGAAGAAAAGCAGCAATTTAGCTTCTGTAAACAGACAACTTCATGTCCTATTTATGGACGCCGTTTTTACATAGCCTCATTGGTTAAATAGTTTTCTTGTTAAGACTTCAGTTTGACTTACTTCGTTCCTGAGGTGCTAATATACATACATACATACACACATACATACATACATACATACATACATACATACATACATACATACATACATACATACATACATACATACATATAATCAAGCAGAGAGTGAACATGTAACAGTGAAAAAAGGGAAACTGCTATCATGGTAGTCAGTTCACTCCTTTCCCGCAGCCCGCTTGCGGACGTACGCTCTGATTACCTCTCTGATTACCGACTTGTAGGTCTAGGATTGTACTCTTTCTCTTTCGTCAACGTCTTTATCTGCTGCATTCAATCATTGGTTATCCATAGTCATCAAATTCTCAGAACTAATTTTCAAGCCTAATCATCAATAAAATGGAACACTTCAATCTCCCTGTGAGATACTTGTGAACTTTTTCTCTGTAACTGACGAAATCAGGTACCATTCGGCCTGATATATTGACAACGCAATCTTAAAAGAAAAAAAATGTTAGACTATTATAACGTTTCGACTAAAACTTTATTTACCTGTCACACAGCCACCGATTTCGCTGAAAAGTCCGCTGGAGAAATACATAAGAACAACAACTACTTCAAAGTGATCATCACAGACCGTGGAAGCAGCCATGCTCATTAAGGTAACACCTAGGACGGATATTCCAAATCCACTCAAGACAGAATAAACAACCATTGCTTCAATTGAAGCAGACGTCATCGCAGAAATAAAAGACAGAGCAGTCACTATGCATGGTACTCCAAAGACAGTCATGAAATTGGCTTGATCTATACAGAATAGGGAGACACTCTAAATATTCCCTATGATACCACCAATACCACCGTATGTGGACATCAAAACTGCCATTGATGAACTCAGACCAACGGATTCTCCAAACGGCACTAGATAAATACACCAACTTGACCAACTGTATCCATACAAGCAGTTCACCACTAGTACAAGAAGAACATCTGGGTGACTGAGAAACAGATTGTGGCCCGTTTTGTTCCATTGACGATGCACTTGTCTCGACTCTAAATCGTTTTCTTCACGCTGGTCTTTTCTACGAATATCATTGAATAGTGGCGTTTCTTCATCCTTGCAGTTACGATGAATATCATTGAGTAGTGATTTTTCGTCAACCACTGAGTTAGTATGAATATCATTCATGAGTAATAGTTCCTCACCATTGCTGTTCCTTCCTATATTTGTGTTTGTATCGGATATATTGGTTATTGCTTGAAGCTGAGCCTCGTTCTCGTCAAAGGGAGTACTTTGTGACTTTATTTCATCGGATGGCAAAAGTAGTCCCAATGGTACCAAAAACAAACAAATCATCCCTATTACAGCCATATCGACTCGAATTCCTAAGGATCGTATTAAATATTCCGATAACAAAGGGAGCAAAGAAATTCCAAAATAAGACGAAAAGAGTGAGATGGGATAAACAGTGGCAAATGTCGTCGGAAAAACCCTCTTCATGATAACGATTGAAGAAATATTGCACAATCCAAACCCGATTCCTGACAAAAGAACAGTAAGAAAAATAAAAACATTATGAGATTCTGCTTGGTTGTAGCTCTATTTCACGTGAGATGTTAGATGGCATTATTACTTCGCAATCCATTGCCTTGTTTAAGCCTACAACAGCTTAAACACTTTTCTATGTGATTAGAGAGTAAATGTCTGACCTATTTGTTACCTTCCTATCGGTCTCAGCGCCATTACACAGCGCTTGCTACTAATATTTGGCACTGCTCAAACTCACCTTTAGACTAATCTGCTTATTACCAGCATACCCATATGCTTGTATAAACGTAAACCCAACAAAAGTTAGATTTGTGACATGAAAAAGACATTTTTGGACTATTGGCCGTGTTAATCATTGTTGGAAATAAATGCAAATGCCATCAAAATCCATCAAATCTTGACAATTTTAAAGGCAACTTCCTGTCTTACACTTGTATCGTTATGAAACGTTGGCTAAGTACGGAAATTTTTGATGTCAAAAGAGAGAATTGTATGTATGTCTAACTTATCCTTTGTTCACTGAACCCTTTAATTTAAGGACGATTGGCAATTGTTACATTTAACGACGGTTTTACACTTTTTTTTCTACTAATATGACGTCACTTACCGATGCGTACGCCAGATAGTAATTAAGACACAATATGTGTAGGCCTACCAAAATAAAGACACAGTGCAACACTCCACATTATAACGTTTGTATGTTCATCAAACTTTGAAAAGCTATATCTCAAAACAGCTAATAGATGTTAACACAATTTCAAGACAGCTCTTTTTTAGATGCATGTCACACAATCTTTAAAAAACAAAGCATCTTGACTTTCTACTATTCACAAATTGTATTGCGTTTGACAGTAGTTATTACTTACCAGTGGTTATATAATACAGCAAGATTTGCCATGTCCCGCTACTTGGAAGAAAAGCCTGACAGAAATATCCAGCAGATGATAGGCCTCCTCCAATAATGAACAAAGTTTTGTATCTTGTCCAACGTTTTAATAGTGTAACAATCGGAGCTTTCAATAAAAATGTATGAATTACTAGAAATGGTGAGAAGTAGGAACTGGGCATTTTTCAGTTGGGAGGATACAGCGGCCTACATTCACAGGATCCCAACCCCCCCCCCCCCCCCCCACACACACACACATTACTACGGTTGCATCCAGTGCAGTCCAGATATCCAGAACAAAATAACGTTAGGAAACTTGGGGCATAGCGGCAGTAATATCGTTTGCGATTATGATATCAAATTTTGATTAAAAGATATATATAACAATATGGCAAATTTATTGTACGCTACTTAAGTGAGAAAGAACATCAGCTATTTAAAAAATCTTACTTTAACCTTGCAAAATGTTAACTACTTTGTGAGATGCCATTATTGAGTAAATGAATTTGTATTGATATGTGTGTTACTTCGCTATTTCAAAGGAGTCCTTCTCTATTTTTTTTTTGAAGCCTTATTCCTCATTTTTTTTTTTACAAACATAGAAGGAGATATTATGGATCGCATATGATCCAACCGAACCCATATGATCCAACCATATTTCTATACTTACAGCAAGTACTGTATTGTTTGACATCCCAAAAAGTGATGTAAAGTTTGAATATTTTAAGATATATATATAGCGGCAGTGACCTCATTCTGATACTGTCATCAAACCCCCCCCCCCAAAAAAAAAAACAATAATGGTAACACAATATTTTGCACTAGCATCAGTTATTGAAAGAATCTGAATTAAAACAAAAATGAAACTCAACTCTTGAAGTATGATCATTTTAGTAAAGAACTTTGTCTTCACTGGTGTAATGTTGCTCATTCTATCTAATTTTTGAGACCTATTTTTGTTACTATGTCTGACAGCTATCGTGTGAAGCCCCCTACCCTAGCCATCTGGATGCTATGGCCATCTTCGGTGGTCAGTTGCCTCATAACATTCAACAAGGTGTGAGCCAGACTCCCCAAGAATCCTTACTTGAGTCAAATTCAACTATTGAGCAGAATCATGTTTTTGCTTTTTAGCACTTATAAATATCCTTCCTTTTATAGTATAGCTCAAAAACATTCAATTCAACAAATTAATTTGAACGAATTTCTTGTACGAGTAACAAACTAGTGAATGTAAATGGAAATAACTACTTTTGAAATACGTTATAGTAGGTGCAAGTCAAAGACGATTGCCTAACTAAATGGCCCAATGTCGAGACTTGAAGTTACAGTGTGGATTCAAATCAAGTTATTTGGAAAGGTGATGTTATTTGCTATCTCACAAAAGTAACATAAACTTTGCAGTATTGTCATTTTATCTTCAAATTTCGATATAATCACAAATGACATGACAGCCTCTATATGTTCTACACTTTGTTAAGGTAACATCATAATCTGGGTGTCTTTACATAAATGCCATTGAGGGTATTAGTACATATACGTTCCACAGTCAGCCATTCTATGCTTGCTAAAAAAATAGCTGGAAAAAGGTCGAGTTCCACTTTATTGAATCCCCAAAATTGTAAATGCAATGCTCGCATAAAACAATACGAAACAAACGTGGTTAAAACGAACAAATGATAAAGAACACACGATAACAGTTAAGAACAAAATAAGAATATAAAAAGTGGAGAGCTAAACTGGAAAGTGGAAAGTTAAACTGATTTTTAAAATCTTTTTAATGCACCGTGGAATAAAAGAAGACCTATGGCGACTTGTTGCAGCATATGGAAGTCGTATATGTCTGCTATGTGGTACTGCACTCTTAACATAAATACATAGAGGACGGGTGTCGTCGCGTAGGATTGACTCCCAAAAGAATGTTATATGTTGATTTCATCAAGGGACGTGACTACCTAAAATACGACATGCATGGTATTAATAAGATTTATGTCTGTTCAACTAGCACCCCACCCCAATAAAATAGACAACATAGACTGACTCTTCGAATAACAGAATTATAGAACATTGTAAGGATACTACTTTCAAGATTAAATTAACTTGGGGAAAACAGTAAAGTCTAGAATGATCCTTTTTCAAATAAATAACCAATATGGTCATGCCAGGCAAGTTGAACAACCACTACATCACCAAGTTACTTATAGGAAGAGACTGTTTTCGGCTTCTGACATTTCCCGTAATTAATTACAATCTCTTTTGTTTGTCACATTGAGTTGCGAAAAATTATCATCACAATATCTAACAAAATGCTTTGTTTGATCTAAATAATTACTATCACTATCGTCTTCTTTTGTAATAAGAACTACCGGTACCAGGGCAGTATCACCAGCAAACTTATCAAAGGATAATTATCACATAATGAACTAGCATCTGCTGTTTATACACTACAGTAAACAAACAACGGTGCTAATACTGTGCATTAACAGACACCAGTATTAGATGAAACATTACGATTTGACACAAAGAAGAGAGGCACTTACTGGGTGCCACAAGTAGGGTAATTAAATATCAGTTCATTAATTTGTATTGAGGGCAGAGGAGAGATCGAAATACATAATTCTAGCAGAATGACGTCATGACTTCGTGCGTTCAAGATGAGAATATATAAATATTTCAAGACAGAGTAAAATTGCATCTTCCGTAGTACTTTTAGCCCGATGGGGTAACTGAAGTGTATCTCGGTAGTCATTCACATTAGGTTTTAATCGACCCCGAACAATGCGCTCACACGATTTCATTGCAATGGATGTCTTTGCAACGGGTCTAAGTTCATTCAGTAATGTTAGGTTTCTGAAGAGCAGAAATAATGCACCAGAGTTTTTATATGACCGGTATAGTGATAACGATAAATCTAGAAAATTGCTTTTGAAATTGCAATCCAAAAAATATTGAAATATCGCATTTGAAAGTATGCAGAAGCGAATACAATGCGTCTACTTAAATGTTTATATCTCAAACAGTAAGTTATATTTTAGTTTAATATCTGGTTGTTTGAATAGATTATGTCATTTACCATCTCACTAGCTGAAAGCAAACTGTTACTGCCTGCTTTCTTCTAATTCTTCAAATTCTTATGATGTCGTTACAAATGACGCTAGTGACGCTAAGCCTCACTGCAATATTGTTACTGTTAATGCCATTTTGGTGATGTCGGGACTATATACTAGATATAACATTAGTATCATGGTCTTGAACAGGGTGCATAGTGACTCATTCTGTGTTATCCAGAGAAATTTGTGGAGAAAAAGGTCTCAACGATATCAAAAAAAGTCATTTGAAGTAGCAACATTAAACACTTGTAAGTAAAAAGTCCTCCATTAAAATAATAGCACCTCACCAATTTGGTTACATTTTGGTTTATAATAAAATTATTTGAATAGCTGATGTCATTTACCACCCCACTAGCGTAAAATAAAATGTTGACATGTTGCTTTCTATTTTGATGACATTATCGAAAACTCTATGCATCCCAACATTTCGATGCTGACATCATTTTCTCTGGACGTCAGTCAGTTTCAATCATTTTCAACAACATTTATTCCGGTTACATAATATACACAAATAAAAAGACCCGAGGGCTATCAACAAGTTTAGCCAAACGTATGGGGGTGGATATCTCGTAGAAAACACAATCCAACAGATCACATAAAACGATAACAGTAAGAAAAGAAACCATGAGATACATAACACAACCATCAGCAGGAAAAAAGGTCTTCTTGACTGGAAGGCTCTAAAAGGAATACTTGACGAGGAAAGAGCAGTGACAATTGGTGACACTGCTAGGAAGAGAATTGCAAATATGAGAGGCAACATAACGGAAGCAATGGAGGGAGGAATGGAGTTTAGTAAAAGGTTTTGGGGAAAGATGTCAGGATCTGGTGGGATCAGAGCTAAGTATATGACTCATTCGAAGGTAACCATTAAATACGTTAAGTACTTGTCATTTAAATAATTGTAAACAAATAAACCACATTGGTAGCGGTTACTATCGTACATACACACAAAAGTAAAGTTCTTAAAGATAGCAGGAGTGTGGCGCAAGTATTTATCATGTAACGAACAACTCTTTTCTATAGAATAAAAGCTGACAGTAATTTAGAGGGGTACGTTTAACACAATATTACAATAGGATAAATGGATTGTACTAAATATCACCCACGTCATATGTATGGGGGGATCCTGTATGGACTGCATGGTAGGCCACCCTAGCCCATGCAGTATTTCTTGGATTCATGCTAAAGTTCCGTAAATGTACCGTTTGCTCCGTAAACCAAATTTAAACACCGGAACGATCGTAAGCATTTATAAAGAGGGTTTCTTTATAAGCTAGCAACAACACTGACTTGAAAACTTAAGATACAGTTTGTACTGTCACAGCTATAATGCTTCTGCAACTTCAGATAATGATGAGTTAATGATGCAGGAGTTAACGAGTAATGCATTGAAAGTATTACGTTATGTGTTATTATATTACGATACAAAATGAGAGTTTGAATGAAATGTACTCGCTTGTTTACATTTGAACATATATAAGCACAAAGATGTTACAAATCTCGAATTACTTACAGGTTATGTTACATACACTGTACTGTAGAGCGAGAGAACTTCCGAGGATAAAATGAGTTGTTTGGAAATTTTTGATGAACGTTTGGAGGATAACCCCGAAACATTTCATTGATCCTCCCATCAAGAACCTATAAAGACACCTTGTGATGAAACTGTTTACCATAACCAAATAAGGAAGTCCATCGTTATCCATCCTTAGAAATAACCTTTGTTTTATTCAGGACTATCTTCGATTATTGCCAGCGAATTAGGAACAGAGTCATCGTTCAAGGTTCTCTTATTTGTTGTCCCTTGCACTTGGTTTATTCAACGCGGTAAAAAGGGATATTTTTGGAACGGTAGATATTTGTAACGCCATAGCTCTCATGTATGCTTCATTTTAACCGACAGTTCATAAATATCTTAGTTATCTTTTATATCTGGAAAAATGCTGGTTCTGTCATTATATACTGTAGGCCGTAATATAAATGCAGCCAATCATAGGTAAGGACCTAATTATGACCTTAATTATTCAAATACTGTGACGACTATTTAGCATAAAATTCCAGTAATGCCATTCTTGCTTCTTAAACATTTAAAATTGGGATGAAATTAAATTTTGGTAACAGACGTCAAATTCCCCATATTACACAATAGAAATCCTCCAATTTATCAAGTGATTTGTATCTATTTGACATAATACTTGCCGCTCTGAATTATTATCAAGGACAAGAGGAACCAATTTCATTTGGTAAAATTGAATATTATGTTAGAATTGAACAAAGAAGAGAGCAACAAAATTGTACGCTGTAAGCCCGTCTTTAAATTTGCTGCCAATTGGTACACAGCATTGTGGGGAGGAGACTTTTTATGACGTCAGAGCTTGAATATTACAAACTGAGTATGCAGTATGATGTCCATGCCGTCAATGGTTTTGATTATTTACTGAATTTATATTTCTGTTGACTTTGGAAACATATTAGTATGGACTGCGTTTTGGCATTCTCTTACATACATAGTTATTTTCATATTATTACAACCGATACTATAACTGGAGTTTCAATATCGCCGTGTAAATCAGTCCAGCAGTTTGTATCAGTAAGGTAAGGGTAAATAAACTCAGTTGCAGTACAACGAGTGAAGAGTTATGAAATATTCAAATGTATGATTCGTCTACCTGTGGAACATAGTTTTAGATTTGATAGAAGTTTAGCTGCATAGTCTACGTCACGAATGAGCTTTGGAAGGTTGAAGAGGAAGGCGTTTGATTTCTGAGATGATTCTTTGCAAAAACGTTTCGTATGCTTGTTCCGAAATTCCACAAATTTGAAAATATTTATTCCTGATCAGCGACTCACTATCGAAGGGGGTAACATTGACCTTACAAGTACAAAACAAGTAAATATACTAATCGTGTTCAGTAAAATTTGCCATGAGTAGCCATTATCAGCCCTATCAGTTACTTATAGACGAAAACACGTTGAAATTACATTGTCTCCTCTCTAATAATCGTTCCACATTTACAATGGTTTATATGTAGCATCCACACTCGACGTGATACTATGCATGGAGGTAAGAACTGAACAAGAAAAATCCCTTGGAACTTATCATCACAGTTAAAGTATCATTTAACGTGGATTAAAACATTTAATCCGTCCAGTTATACAGTATTTACTGTTGTTTTGTGTAACGTATGACACAACAGTCATAGGCATGCGTGGTCGACAGTGCATAGATGACAGCCGTCTGCTAACGGTTGTGTACATACACATGGTCAGCAGGAGATCTAGAGCAGCGTTTTAAAGTAGTATTAGGCATAAAGAGTTAATAGCTACATTACGGGACAGTGTCAATAAAGACCACTGCATTGATCTCATGCAAGGTGGTATTCTCCTTGATTCCCATTCTGCGATGTCTACTATTTATTACATGACTGAACCCCATGAACGTTGTTAATTTAAGTGCAGTAAATGATATTGTCTAGACTGTTGGTAGAAAGGTGGACAGTATCAGTATTCATGTTGGCATTACTTTTACTCTCATAAAGTTTGTAGTTATGATAGTTATGGCAACTTAGCAACTCAGAACAAAAAGCTAACACGGAAGCAGTCCATGTGAGGAATTCATTGTCCTCAGACACCTGCGATGTCGGACATCTTGTTGGAAATATATTTTGTGCAATATCTTTGTTATTTCATGCAGATTACAATAAAAGACACACACACAAGTTTTAACCTTTTTATCCAACTGTCTTCACATACGCCAATAAACGGCTGAATGTACATAGTTTTGAATGTCAGTTGTAAAACACACCTATACTGCTTAGTTACATCTTACTCATCATCATTCTTCACTTTCACATGGGACTGCACAGCACGTTGCCCCAGTGCGTGATTTCAACTTCTCAAGAATGTATACTATAATAAAAGCAAACTGTTGCTTATAGAAATAAGAGAACAAACGTAGAGAAAGACAAAACATATATGAAAATATCTGAAAATTTGGAAACAAATGGACAGATCATTTTAATTTTCGTTCTGGTTTTTAATTTTTGAAGGGGCGGTGTTTAATCTATAAACCTACCAATCATGTGGTTCTTTTTACAGTTCTTACTCTGTACCTCCGTATGCCTGTGTGATTATGGATAATCTGTGCTTTTAGAAATTCTACCTTAAGCTTACAAACTGTTGCAAAAATTCGAATTAGAGCAAAATGTCTCCGTTGAAAAGCAGGATTATGGCATTGGTTGTTGCACAAGCTCTCTTTCAATTGCAAGTCATATGGATGTAGAGATCAGGAAAGATGACATCGACCGCTCTCAAAGAATTCCTAGCCGCACTGCCACTGATGGAAACAAGTCGAGGCCCATAATTGTAAAACTGACTTCATACAAAGTAAGGGACAGAGTATAGAGGGCACTAAAGTCGTTAAAGGGCACCCGGATCTTCATTAATGAGGACTTAACTACTTTGAAGCAATCGTTATATGCAAAGGTAAGAAAACATCCCAATATGGTAAGACACTGGACACTGGACACTGGATGGCCGCATATATGCCGTCACAAAGGACGAAAAGAAATACCAGATTAAACAAGCAGAAGATCTACAATCTCTATAGGCTATTTGTAACTTCCCTGGGACGCCATTTTGTTTTTCGGTACATTTCTCATTGAACTTGTGTATTTAACTACATGTGTGTGAAGCAATCTCAGTGTACAGCCATAGCTACTACAGATGTCTTCTATGGAATGTGAAAAGAAGTCTACTTTCTATGGCAGGATTAAGCTTTTCTGTACGCCCAAGAACTGAAGGAGTATTCTGCCAAAAATTCTTTCTATAAACTTTATACTTTGTTACAGTTCTTGGATCGTTGCAGATAAGAAACATGCACACCACATTGATCGAGATGCTGTCAGATCAAGTGAATTAGAAATTGCAATTGCGGATTATCCGGTGGCTGACACTTGCTTTCCAATTTCGAAAGTGATTTTTTTTTCCTATTAAATTCTTATCCTTATTGCATTGTTTTCCATTTTTCTTTTCTTTTTCATATTATGGAGAATTCCGATGTTGATTCATGGTTTTTACAGGCTCCAATCAATTGTTGTTATTCAAATTTAAATGATTTTAATGAATTTGTCAAGGAAAGTCATGCAAAGTTTTCTATTCTACATATTAATGCTAGATCACTACCTCATTACTTTGATTCAATCGTAAGTTTCATTCGCTGTGTTGATAATTATCCATTTTCTTTAATTGCTATCACAGAGACATGGCTACATGATAATGATTATACTGCACTGTATCATCTTCCGTGTTACAATTTAGTATGTAAAGGGCGTTCAGACAAGCGTGGGGGTGGGGTAGCATTATACATCAGGAGTGAGCTGCAATTCACTGTCATGAACAACTTGTTAAATTCTATGCATTTTGAGTCTTTCTTTCTAAAAATTAATAATGTTAATTCAAAAAACATCATTGTTGGAGTTATATACCGTCCACCAGGTGAAGTTGTTGGTGGATTTATAGATTACGTAGTCGAAGTATGTACATTAAATGCTGAGCGTGACGTGTGTTTTCTTGCTGGTGACTTTAATATGAATCTTCTTTCCGAACAAACTGCAGACGTATTTGTGAATACTTTACAATCTTTTTCCTTTTATCCTGTCATTGATAGACCAACTAGAGTAACCAGTGTGTCGTCATCCCTTATTGACAATATTTTTACGAATATCGATATCAAGACTAGGTCCACTGTCATAAAAACTGATATATCAGACCATTGTCCTATAGCTATTATTTGTGATGATTTAAACCCACCTAGAAGACACGCTCATAGAAGTAGTTATCTAAGACGTGATACACGCAATTGCAATATTTTAAGTATGAAAATGGAGCTTAGTTCATGTGACTGGTATGATGTGTTGTTGGATAATAATCCACAGTCCTCATTTAGAACCTTTTACAGTAAATTTTGTGAAATATATAATAGAAATTGCCCTTTAAGAAACTTCAGGTCTAAAAAAAATTTACAGAAATCACCCTAGATTACCACAGGCATTCTTCAGTCTATTCGAAAGAAGAATATCCTGTATTGTAAGTACAAAAGAAGCCCCACTGAATATAATTTTCTCAGGTACAGAAATTACAAAAACAGATTAACCACTGTAGTCCGTAACGCTAAACAGTTCCACTATACTAATTTTTTCACTGAGAATAAAGGAGACAGCAAGAAGATATGGACTGGTATAAATAAGTTATTAAATAAAGGGGATCCCATTTCTCATTGTTCAAGCCCAAGTATCACTTCTACAAGAGACTCAAGTATAATGGACTATGCTGTAAAGTTTAATGACTTTTTTTCAACTGTTGGTGAAAACCTAGCCAATGAGATAGGTGACAGCAATGTCAATTTCGAGTCATATTTAAATGAAATTAATGTGTCTTATACCTGCGTTTTACATCCTGTAAGCCGGGAGGAAGTTATATCTACTATTCTGAAATTACAAAACGCAAAATCAGCAGGCTATGATGATATAACCAATGAAGTATTAAAACATATGTATGAATATATTGTAGATCCACTTACTCATATTTTGAACTTATCTTTCAGAGAGGGAATTTTCCCGAATGAGTTAAAGATTTCTAAAGTAATACCTGTGTATAAGTCTGGTGATTCGGATATGGTATCTAATTATCGCCCTGTGTCAGTGTTACCAGCTATTTCTAAGATCTTTGAAAGACTCGTTTATAATAGACTGTTTAATTTTATAAATAAGCATAATCTTTTATATACCGGACAGTATGGTTTTAGGGGAAATCACTCTACATATATGGCCGCCTTAAAATTTGTGGACGACATTGCATGTAGTCTGGATAATAGGGCTTCTACTGTAGCCTTGTTTATTGATCTATCAAAGGCATTTGATACCATTAATCATAGTATTTTACTCAACAAATTGTATAAGTATACGGAGTACGGGGTGTGGCACTAAATTGGTTTAGAAGTTATCTCGAAAATAGAAAACAATTTGTCCGGTACAAAGGTAAAGATTCTGACATGAAGGAAATTTCTATCGGTGTTCCACAAGGCTCTATCTTGGGACCTTTATTATTTATATTATATATTAATGATATGTATCGATCTTCTAATTTACTCAAGTTTGTACTCTTTGCTGATGACACTACTGTCTATTGCCACAATCGTAATGTATACGAAGCTCTTCAAGTGGCATCCTTAGAATTAAACCGTGTTGCTGACTGGCTAGCGGCTAACAAGTTATCCTTAAATATTAACAAAACTAAGTTGTTGGTTTTTGATAAAGCAGGGGAGATAACTCTCATTTTTTCTTAAATTTCAAAGGTACCATAATAAAAAATAGTAATTTCACAAATTTTTTAGGTATCACAATTGACAATAAGCTTTCTTGGAAAAATCACATTGACAATGTTGCAAAATCCGTTTCTAGAATAGTAGGTGTTATGAATAGATTAAGGTATCATCTCCCCAGTAACACTTTGTTGACTATATACAACTCTCTAGTAGTCCCACATCTTACTTACAGTATTTAACTCTGGGGAAATTCCTCCCAAACTTGTTCTTCAAAAGAGGTCTGTCCGCTTAATCTCAAATATTCCACTTTATACCCATACACTTCCGTATTTTCATACCCTCAATATTCTCACTCTAAAGGATCACTATAAATATCAGTTAGGTATCTTCCTATATAGACATCACAATAATAAACTTCCCCATGATTTAAACTCGTTTTTCCACTCACACAGTACTCATCATAACTATCCTACAAGGGGAATAGATAATCTGGTACAACCTTTCACAAGAACAATGTTTGCCCACTCTCAGGTGAGAAGCTATGGTGTACACCTCTGGAATTTCCTTGACACAAAATTACGTAATTCCTAAAAAATTAATTTGTTTAAGCAGTACTTCAAAAAACATCTACTTTCTTTATACCTTTCTTAATCTGTTTCTTGTGTATTTTGAGCCTAAAATCCCTTACGATTCATTTTTGCGTATATATGCGTACATTATTCCATTATGTTTTGTAATATTTAACGTTAATTTTGGATTGGACCAGACTAGAAAAGCTCTTAGCTTCATCTGGTTCCTTTTTTTCCTTTGATACATACGTTAATTTTTTTATGTACACTTCATCTTGTATAAATTTTATTGATGTACTTCAATTGGAAAAAATAAACAAACAAACATATAAAATGCTCGAACTGGTGACAATCTTGACCTCTTTGTTCTGCTGCGTAAGAAAAGTGTACACAGTTTTTGTTATGTTAGGTATTGATCAAACTCATGATTCTGCTCAATTATGATATAAAATAAGATACCTCCTATCTTTACATGCACTCCCTTTAAAAATGAGTAAGTACTAAAAAGACGGTCTAGCCAAAACTTAGCTTTGATATGTTGCGGAGTAATTAAATCTGACCACTACAGTGAAGTTTCCATTCAGTTCCCAAGTGTGATAAGAGCAGTTGAAGTTGCCACATTTGTTATGAAAAGTTAACTTGAAGTAAGCAGGATTGATGTTATCTCCCCACATTGATAAACCATTTTATGTTTTTCTTTAAACTTTACACCAAATTCAATAATAAAGAAAACAAAAGGCTCTACAACAACATGAGGAGATGACGTAACTCCTGGGTGCTTCAAATTCATAGTTGGTAGCTAGGGGGTAACTTAAACTGGTAATATCTCGAAAAACCACTCATGGCAACTGAATGGGGTCTCACCACAATGGTGAGATTACCTTACTCTTAAACATACCCAAGTTAAATTTGTTGCCGTACCATCCTTTCAATAAATTGACCTCAGTCTAATTGCTATAGGTACAACATGTGACAATTTGTAACCTACCTCGAAGGAAGAAGGCTAACGAAAAAACAAATGAGGTTCGCAAATCACGAAGGGAAAGCATCTGGGTTCTAAATTGATTTAAACAGGCAGTATTAAGGCTAGAATATGTGTTGTACTCGGTTATGGTCTGGTCATATACTTTGTTATTTGTCAGCGTTTCAGGGAAGAGTACGTGGAGGAAAAGATCACATGTGACAAAACCCGAAAAAGAACGTGGCGCTCATCTTACAGATATTTGAACTATGAATTGTCTGGCATTTGCTGGCCCTGCAAAACTCAAACTCTCCAAGAAAGCAAAGCAGTTAATCACCATTTCTGTATATCTAACCAAAAATATGGCTTAAACAATGTTATTTTGTTTTATCTATGGCATATTCTGTGTAATTTGCCTTTTACTGACAGTTTCAACTCATATTTCAGCTTAAGCACATTTAGCATTTGGGTAACAAGTGAATGTGGTTCACATTTCGTGATTGAATGTGATATACTGTACTACGTTAGAACCAGCAACAATTGCTTCCATGGCCGTCAGTGATCATGGTGGTTTATACATATGTATAGTTATCGTTTCGAGTTAAAGTTGATGGTGGTCCAGTTGACTGCAGTGCGCTAGTTTTCGTAATCTATTCCATGACAATTGCCATAGTTACCTGCTGTGTCTGTTAATACATTAAATTTAAAATCAGTGTTGAGCTAGTTACTACAGTGGGAGGTATTAACGATTCGATAATAGGTCTAGTATCTTTTACCTTAGCTGTTATTTTCGTTAATACCGTCAGATTTTCTGTTTAGTTTAGCCGTTGCTATGGCAAAATGTCTGGATTGACCTGTTGTGCAAGACAAACGTTGTTGTCCATGATTTGGGTTTAGAAATAATCTTAGGAAATTTTCCATGGTAATAGTATAATCAAACTACCTACCTAACCAAGTTTAGAAAAACATGTTCTTGTGAAAACAACTTACCTGCAGTATTTTATACTAACCTAGAGTTTCACAAGGCTGCTTTGTATTGTTTAAAAATACAATATTCCTTGTTAATTCAATGTTGTCACAATTAATGTGATATATGAGACGGGCTGAAGAAAATATTAGCATTTCTTCATGTACTTACAGTTAATGCATACCTCCTGCAATCAATAAAATATTGAACTCCCTACAATAACGAGATATTTACCTCCATTCAAAATAAACTGGATGTTTTGAATATGAAACAGAGCTATCTAAATATACACTTCGGGAATTACAACGTGAGAACACCCTCTTCTCTATTAAGACACGAGTCATAGCCAACCTTGTATATATTCTTTGTTTCTTGTTTTCTTTCTTCAATCTGGAATACACTGTGTTTATATTGATATGTAACACTACTGCTTTGGTACCATATCATATAGATTATGGTGACGTAAAGCCTTCAGCATATTGAAACGTTAAACCACGATTCATCTAAGATAGACGTTTCTTCTTTGAATCATGACAATATTGAAACAATATATGAAAGGTCAGCTCTAATTCAAATTGCAAAAACATTAAAAAAAATACACAATATAAAACAATGATACAATTATTAACGAGATCTTTAGAAACAACAGAAAAAGTGACAATAATATCGCCGACGGTGAGAGTTAATTTCGATTTTGTGTTAAAATGGGACATGAACTAGACATGAGTTAGACATATTGTAAACACATGTAGTCATTATCATAGGCGAAGGTTACTTGAAGGAAATATTAACCAATTTGCCAACTGCATCGTCGGACAAACCACCAAATGCACGACACGACAGCTATAAGTAAGTTTAGCATCGACACCAAACCGAAAGCGATGTGAAAAGATCCAGTGTAGTCAATTAAAGCACCTGCAATTAATTAGAAAAAATAATAAACGAGAAAATCACAAGCAAAAGAAATCGTGATTCCGTCAATGGCAAATGACGCAAATTGTATACCGACAACCAACCAGGGATGAATCGTGACTGCTTACGGTATAACATGGTAATAATCGAAGGCTTATATCTTAAAGGAGCACCCGCTAACCTTAACCACGAAGCAACACCCATTTAGATTAAAGCAACTTTCCCTCTGAACATACTCTGAAACTCTTTGTGGAACGTACATTAAAAAGGTTCCTCTCCATCAAAAAGTTAATATATTTATGTATTGCGATTGTAACTTGAACTGTTCCACTTAAATGGAAATGAAATAGTCATCAAAAATAGTTATCAACAATAATAATCAACTGATGATAGACAATGATGAATGTAAAATGCAGTAGAAAGTAATAGAATGCACACTCGAGCAGTTGAACTTTGAATTGAGAATTTTCGTTAAGATTATCAGTAGATAAAGTCAATACCATGAAGTTAACTAGCATAACACAGGTTAAACTAGTTTAAAGACACATAGGCCTAAGAGCAGTCTGCAAGTCAAATTCAAGAATGATTAACAATGACTTTCAGTTTGGAATCTTGCATATAAAAGAATCATCAGGTTTGAGCCAGAGAAAGATACATTAAAAACAGGGTATGACAACGTGAAACAAACAGTTCATATCAATAGAAAACAGATTGCATGGAGGTTTTGAGGATTATCATATCTTGTAATGAAGATTAGAAAATTTAAAATTGATAAGTAAAAGTTCCTGCCATAATATATCAAGGATAGCAATGTACTTACCTGTTACGCAGCCACCGATTTCGCCGAATAGACCACTCAAAAAGTACATAAGAACAACAACTACTTCAAAGTGATCATCACAGACGGTGGATGGAGCAATGCTCATTGTGGTAATACCCATGACGGATATTCCAAATCCACTCAAGACAGAATAAACAACCATTGCTCCAAATGAAGCAGACGTCATCGCAGAAATAAAACAGAGAGCAATTATTGTGCATGGTACTCCAAAGACAGTTATGAAATTGGCCTGATTTATACAAAATAGGGACACACTATAAATATTTCCCATGATACCACCAACACCACCGCATGTGGACATCAAAACTGCCATTGATGAACTCAGACCAACGGATTCTCCAAACGGCACCAGATAAATACACCAACTTGACCAACTGTATCCATACAAGCAGTTCACCACTAGTACAAGAAGAACATCTGGGTGACTGAGAAACAGATTGTGGTCCGTTTTGTTCCATTCACGATACACTTGTCTCGACTCTAAATCGTTTTCTTCACGCTGGTCTTTTCTATGAATATCATTGAAAAGTGGCGTTTCTTCATCCCTGGAGTCATCATGATGATTATCATCGGTAATGAGTGATGTGTCGTCATCATTGCAGTGTCTATCTACATTCTTGGTCACTGGTTCTCTATTCAATATGTTCGTTATTGAGTTAACTTTGTTCTGCGCTTCATCGGATGGCAAAATTAATCCCAGTGGTACCAAGAACAAACAAAGCAAACCTATTACAGCCATATCGACTTGAATTCCAAAAGATCGTATTAAATATTCTGATAAGAAAGGAAGCAAAGAAATTCCAAAATAACCAGAAAAGAGCGATATAGAGTAAGCAGTGGCAAATGTCTTCGGAAAAGCCCTCTTCATGAAAACGATTGAAGAAATATTGCACAATCCAAACCCCATTCCTGTTGAAATAACAAAATGAAAAACCTTTAGTAGATTCTTCCTGTGTGTAGTACTTGACTTCTTTCATGTAAGATATTATTTACAACAACCTTACTTACATTTTACTTTCAATACTCATAACTCACTGCATAATACATTAGGCAACGAACTTGACTTGGTAGGTCCTATAAGGGCTCATTGAGTTGTTTTGTGAAATTCACTAAATTTTCCTAAACTTGTCAAGTCTCCTACTCACAGTAATGAAAGCTTGTCAATCTAAGAGAATCCCTACGTGTTGCACATACAAATAAAAATTAATAAGTGAGTAATTAACGATTCAATTTGGTTTCTGAAAATTCGTGGCCAGACACGTTTGGTGTTAGTAGCTATTTACATGCACACCACACATCAGGGAGTTCAAACATTTGATTGTTTTCATAACTATTGGATGTGATACTTCGCTCAATTTACTAAATGTAAGCATTGGCGTGAGTTTGTACTGTTACGAATACACACATACTTACGAAAATCAACTCAATGAACCCCTTTTAAAGTCTTCCATTTTTTTACATGTAAATGTATCACAGCACTTTATATGCAGGTTTTATTGGTACTATAATGTTCCTACCGAACCTTCTTCTCCACAACATGTTGCCTCCCCCTTCCTCCCTCTTGAGAACATTTCGCAGACGGTGGTCTCTTCTGAAAATGTGTTGTTTCGGAGATTTATTTCAAAGCCAGCTTTGAACTGAATGGCTTGTTATCGACATGTTCTTATATATGAATAGCTGTACGGTTGTCAAACTCTATGCTAAAAAAAATAGAAAGTTGACTTATATTAGATTCAAATTCTACCAAGCGTAACAGCGGTTATAGTACTTACCCGTGATACCACAATACAACAAGATTTGCCATATCCCAATTGTTGGTAGAAAAGCCTGACAGAAATATCCGACAGACGATAGACCCCCGCCAATGACAAACAAAGTTTTGTATCTTGTCCAACGTTGAAAGAGTTTAACAAGCGGAGCTTTAAATGGAAAAAAAATACAGTAAAGGTAGTTCGCAAGTGGGAGGACATTATTTCTGTGAGATCAGTAAGTGCTATTTTACCTCTTATTTCTTGGGATGTTTTGTTCATATTACAAGATTTGCAAAGTAGCAAGTATAACTATTCTCAAATCTAATCTAATTATTTAATAAGCTAGTAATACATGACTACTTTACATACACACTGAACTGTCATAATTATTAATGTTTCTGTAACTGCAGATAATTGGTCATATAAGTGTGTCATACATGAGTTATCGAACAATACTTTGTAATGATATGTTAGGTACCAATCATTAGATACAAAGCACCTGTGGTAATAAACGTGGTTACACTGAACAATAGCATGGATGTGTTAGATATTTCAAGTTACTTACATGTTATGTTGCATGCACTCAGTTGAAGAGCGAAAGAACTTCCGAGGATAAAATGAGTTGTTTTGAAATGTTTGATGAACGTTTGAAGAATAACTCCAAAACATTTCATTGATCCTCCCATCAAGAACTTATAAAGACACCTTGTGATGAAAATGTTTACCATAACCAAATACGGAAGTCCATGGTTATCCATCATCTCACTTACATCTCTTTTGGCTAACAGAAATAATTGGCATTCACCTTCTATTACAGTCAGATAAACGATGAATGAGAGGTACTTTCACTTAACGTTTATTCTCTTTCTTGCCGCTTTAATGCAGTATATATAATTGGTAAAGTGAGATGCGTTTCGTAGCTATATTATATTATTACGTGCAAAGCTGTCATTTACACTCCCTTTGCATCGACAGTCTATAAATCGTTTGAGCCACGCACCTTCCGTCTCTGAAAAGGTGCTGGTTCTGTAGTTATATACTGTAAGTCGTAATATAAATGCAGCCAATCATAGGTAGGGACCTAATTATGACCTTAATTATTCAAATACTGTGACGACTATTTAGCATAAAATTCCAGTAATGCCGTTCTTGCTTCTTAAACATTTAAAATTGGGATGAAATTAAATTTTGGTAACAGACGTCAAATTCCCCACATTACACAATAGAAATCCTCCAATTTATCAAATGATTTGTATCTATTTGACATAATACTTGCTGCTCTGAATTATTATCAAGGACAAGAGGAACCAATTTCATTTGGTAAATTGAATATTATGTTAGAATTGAACAAAGAAGAGAGCAACAAAATTGTACGCTATAAGTCCGTCTTTAAATTTGCTGCCAATTGGTACACAGCATTGTGGGGAGGAGACTTTTCATGACGTCAGAGCTTGAAATTTACAAACTAAGTATGCAGTATGATGTCCATGCCGTCGATGGTTTTGATTATTTACTGAATTTATATTTCTGTTGACTTTGGAAACATAATAGTATGGACTGCATTTTGGCATTCTCTTACATACATAGTTATTTTCATATTATTACAACCGATACTATAACTGGAGTTTCAATATCGCCGTGTAAATCAGTCCAGCAATTTGCATCAGTAAAGTAAGGGTAAATAAACTCAGTTGCAGTACAACGAGAGAAGAGTTATGAAATATTCAAATGTATGATTCGTCTACCTGTGGAACATAGTTTTAGATTTGATAGAAGTTTAGCTGCATAGTCTACGTCATGAATGAACTTTGGAAGGTTGAAGAGGAAGGCGTTTGATTTCTGAGATGATTCTTCGCATAAACGTTTCGCATGCTTGTTCCGAAATTCCACAAATTTGAAAATATTTATTCCTGATCAGCGACTCACTATCGAAGGGGGTAACATTGACCTTACAAGTACAAAACAAGTAAATATACTAATCGTGTTCAGTAAAATTTGCCATGAGTAGCCATTATCAGCCCTATCAGTTACTTATAGACGAAAACACGTTGAAATTACATTGTCTCCACTCTAATATTTTTCCACATTTACAATGGTTTATATGTAGCATCCACACTCGACGTGATACTATGCATGGAGGTAAGAACTGAACAAGAAAAATCCCTTGGAACTTATCATCACAGTTAAAGTATTCATTTAACGGGGATTAAAACATTTAATCCGTCCAGTTATACAGTATTTACTGTTGTTTTGTGTAACGTATGACACAACAGTCATAGGCATGCGTGGTCGACAGTGCATAGATGACAGCCGTCTGCTAACGGTTGTGTACATACACATGGTCAGCAGGAGATCTAGAGCAGTGTTTTAAAGTAGTATTAGGCATAAAGAGTTAATAGCTACATTACGGGACAGCGTCAATAAAGACCACTGCATTGATCTCATGCAAGGTGGTATTCTCCTTGATTCCCATTCTGCGATGTCTACTATTTATTACATGACTGAACCCCATGAACGTTGTTAATTTAAGTGCAGTAAATGATATTGTCTAGACTGTTGGTAGAAAGGTGGACAGTATCAGTATTCATGTTGGCATTACTTTTACTCTCATAAAGTTTGTAGTTATGATAGTTATGGCAACTTAGCAACTCAGAACAAAAAGCTAACACGGAAGCAGTCCATGTGAGGAATTCATTGTCCTCAGACACCTGCGATGTCGGACATCTTGTTGGAAATATATTTTGTGCAATATCTTTGTTATTTCATGCAGATTAAAATAAAAGACACACACACAAGTTTTAACCTTTTTATCCAACTGTCTTCACATACGCCAATAAACGGCTGAATGTACATAGTTTTGAATGTCAGTTGTAAAACACACCTATACTGCTTAGTTACATCTTACTCACCATCATTCTTCACTTTCACATGGGACTGCACAGCACGTTGCCCCAGTGCGTGATTTCAACTTCTCAAGAATGTATACTATAATAAAAGCAAACTGTTGCTTATAGAAATAAGAGAACAAACGTAGAAAAATACAAGGCATATATGAAAATATCTGAAAATTTGGAAACAAATGGACAGATCTTTTCAATTTTCATTCTCGTTTTTAATTTTTGAAGGGGCGGTGTTTAATCTATAAATCTACCAATCATGTGGTTCTTTTTACAGTTCTTACTGTGTACCTCCTTATGCCTATGTGATTATGGATAATCTGTGCTTTTGGAAATTCTGCCATAAGCTTACAAACTGTTGCAAAAATTCAAATTAGAGCAAAATGTCTCCGTTGAAAAGCAGGATTATGGCATTGTTTGTAACACAAGCTCTCTTTCAAGTCACATAAAATGTTCGAACTGGTGACAATCTTGACCTCTTTTTTCTGCTGCGTAAGAAAAGTGTACACAGTTTTTGCTATGTTAGGTATCTATCAAACTCATGATTCTGCCCAATTATGGTATAAAATAAGATACCTCCTATCTTTACATGCACTCCCTTTAAAAATGAGTAAGTATTGAAAAGATGATCTAGCCAAAATTTAGCTTTGATATGTTGCAGAGTAATTAAATCTGACCACTATAGTGAAATTTCCATTCAGTTCCCAAGTGTAATAAGAGCAGTTGAAGTTGCCACATTTGTTATGAAAAGTTAACTTGAAGTAAGCAGGATTGATGTCATCTCCCCACATTGATAAACCATTTTATCTTTTTTCTTTAAACTTTACACCAAATTCAATAATAAAGAAAACAAAAGGCTCTTCAACAATGTGAGGAGATGACGTAACTCCTGCTTGATTCAAATTCATAGTTGGTAGCAAGGGGGTAACTTAAACTGGAAATATCTCGAAAAACCACTCATGGCAACTGAATGGGGTCTCACCACAATGTTGAGATTACCTTATTCTCAAACATACCCAAGTTAAATCTGTTGCCGTACCATCCTTTCAATAAATTGACCTCAGTCTAATTGCTATAGGTACAACATGTGACAATTTGTAACCTACCTCGAAGGAAGAAGGCTAACGAAAAAACAAATGAGGTTCGCAAATCACGAAGGGAGAGCATCTGGGTTCTAAATTGATTTAAACAGGCAGTATTAAGGCTGGAACATGTGTTGTACTCGGTTATGGTCTGGTCATATACTTTGTTATTTGTCAGCGTTTCAGGGAAGAGTATGTAGAGTAAAAGATCACATGTGACAAAACCCGAAAAAGAACGTGGCACTCATCTTCCAGATATTTGAACTATGAATTGTCTGGCATTTCTGTTGGCCCTACAAAACTCAGACTCTCCAAGAAAGCAAAGCAGTTAATCACCATTTCTGTATATCTAACCAAAAATATGGCTTAAACAATGTTATTTTGTTTTATCTATGGCATATTCTGTGTAATTTGCCTTTTACTGACAGTTTCAACTCATAATTCAGCTTAAACACATTTGGGATTTGGGTAACAAGTTAATGTGGTTCACATTTCGTCACTGAATGTGATGTACTGTACTACGTTAGAACCAGCAACAATTGCTTCCATGGCCGTCAGTGATCATGGTGGTTTATACATATGTATAGTTATCGTTTTGAGTTAAAGTTGATGGTGGTCCAGTTGACTGCAGTGCGCTAGTTTTCGTAATCTATTCCATGACAATTGCCATAGTTACCTGCTGTGTCTGTTAATACATTAAATTTAAAATCAGTGTTAAGCTAGCTACTACAGTGGGAGGTATTAACGATTCGATAATAGGTCTAGTATCTTTTACCTTAGCTGTTATTTTCGTTAATACCGTCAGATTTTCTTTTTAGTTTAGCCGTTGCTATGGCAAAATGTCTGGATTGAGCTGTTGTGCAAGACAAACGTTGTTGTCCATGATTTGGGTTTAGAAATAATCTTAGGAAATTTTTCCATGGTAATAGTATAACTAAACTACCTACCTAACCAAGTTTAGAAAAACATGTTCTTGTGAAAACAACTTACCTGTAGTATTTTATACTAACCTACAGTTTCACAAGACTGCTTTGTATTGCTTAAAAATACAACATTCCTTGTTAATTCAATGTTGTCACAATTAATGTGATATATGAGACGGGCTGAAGAAAATATTAGCATTTCTTCATGTACTTACAGTTAATGCATACCTCATGCAATCAATAAAATATTGAGCTCCCTACAATAACGAGATATTTACCTCCATTCAAAATAAACTGGATGTTTTAAAGATGAAACAGAGCTGTCTAAATATATACATTTGTGAGTTACAACGTGAGAACACCCTCTTCTCTATTAAGACACGAGTCATAGCCAACCTTGTATATATTCTTTGTTTCTTGTTTTCTTTCTTCAATCTGGAATACACTGTGTTTATATTGATATGTAACACTACTGCTTTGGTACCATATCATATAGATTATGGTGACGTAAAGCCTTCAGCATATTGAAACGTTAAACCACGATTCATCTAAGATAGACGTTTCTTCTTTGAATCATGACAATATTGAAACAATATATGAAAGGTCAGCTCTAATTCAAATTGCAAAAACATTAAAAAAATACACAATATAAAACAATGATACAATTATTAACGAGATCTTTAGAAACAACAGAAAAAGTGACAATAATATCGTCGACGGTGAGAGTTAATTTCGACTTTTTGTTAAAATGGGACATGAGCTAGACATGAGTTAGACATATTGTAAACACATGTAGTCATTATCATAGGCGAAGGTTACTTGAAGGAAATATTAACCAATCTGCCAACTGCATCGTCGGACAAACCACCAAATGCACGACACGACAGCTATAAGTAAGTTTAGCATCGACACCAAACCGAAAGCGATGTGAAAAGCTCCAGTGTAGTCAATTAAAGCACCTGCAATTATTTAGAAAAAATAATAAACGAGAAAATCACAAGCAAAAGAAATCGTGATTCCGTCAATGGCAAATGACGCAAATTGTATACCTACAACCAACCAGGGATGAATCGTGGCTGCTTACGGTATAACATGGTAATAATCGGAGGCTTATATCTTAAAGGAGCACCCGTTAACCTTAACCACGAAGCAACACCCATTTAGATTAAAGTAACTTTCCCTCTGACCATACTATGAAACTCTTTGTGGAACGTACATTAAAAAGGTTCCTCTCCATCAAAAAGTTAATATATTTATGTATTGCAATTGTAACTTGAACTGTTCCACTTAAATGGAAATGAAATAGTCATCAAAAATAGTTATCAACAATAATAATCAACTGATGATAGACAATGATGAATGTAAAATGCAGTAGAAAGTAATAGAATGCACACGCGAGCAGTTGAACTTTGAATTGAGAATTTTCGTTAAGATTATCAGTAGATAAAGTCAATACCATGAAGTTAACTAGCCTAACACAGATTAAACTAGCTTAAAGACACATAGGCCTAAGAGCAGTCTGCAAGTCAAATTCAAAAATGATTAACAATGACTTTCATATGACGTTCAATTTGGAATCTTGCATATAAAAGAATCATCAGGTTTGAGCCAGAGAAAGATACATTAAAAACAGGGTATGACAACTTGAAACAAACAGTTCATATCAATAGAAAACAGATTGCATGGAGGTTTTGAGGATTATCATATCTTGTAATGAAGATTAGAAAAGTTAAAATTGATAAGTAAAAGTTCCTACCATAATGTATCAAGAATAGCAATGTACTTACCTGCTACGCAGCCACCGATTTCGCCGAATAGACCACTCAAAAAGTACATAAGAACAACAACTACTTCAAAGTGATCATCACAGACGGTGGATGGAGCAATGCTCATTGTGGTAATACCCATGACGGATATTCCAAATCCACTCAAGACAGAATAAACAACCATTGCTCCAAATGAAGCAGACGTCATCGCAGAAATAAAACAGAGAGCAATTATTGTGCATGGTACTCCAAAGACAGTTATGAAATTGGCCTGATTTATACAAAATAGGGACACACTATAAATATTTCCCATGATACCACCAACACCACCGCATGTGGACATCAAAACTGCCATTGATGAACTCAGACCAACGGATTCTCCAAACGGCACTAGATAAATACACCAACTTGACCAACTGTATCCATACAAGCAGTTCACCACTAGTACAAGAAGAACATCTGGGTGACTGAGAAACAGATTGTGGTCCGTTTTGTTCCATTGACGATGCACTTGTCTCGACTCTAAATCGTTTTCTTCACGCTGGTCTTTTCTATGAATATCATTGAAAAGTGGCGTTTCTTCATCCCTGGAGTCATCATGATGATTATCATCGGTAACGAGTGATGTGTCGTCATCATTGCAGTGTCTATCTACATTCTTTGGTCACTGGTTTTCTATTCAATGTGTTCGTTATTGAGTTAACTTTGTTCTGCGCTTCATCGGATGGCAAAATTAATCCCAGTGGTACCAAGAACAAACAAAGCAAACCTATTACAGCCATATCGACTTGAATTCCAAAAGATCGTATTAAATATTCTGATAAGAAAGGAAGCAAAGAAATTCCAAAATAACCAGAAAAGAGCGATATAGAGTAAGCAGTGGCAAATGTCTTCGGAAAAGCCATCTTCATGAAAACGATTGAAGAAATATTGCATAATCCAAACCCCATTCCTGGCGAAATAACAAATGAAAAACCTTTAGTAGATTCTTCTTGTGCGTAGTGCTTGACTTCTTTCATGTAAAATGTGATTTAGAACAACCTTATTTACATTTTACTTTCAATACTCATAAGTCACTGCATAATACATTAGGCAACGAACTTGACTTGGTAGGTCCTATAAGGGCTCATTGAGTTGTTTTGTGAAATTCACTAATTTTTCCTAAACTTGTCAAGTCTCCTACTCACAGTAATGAAAGTTTGTCAATCTAAGAGAATCCCTACGTGTTGCACATACAAATAAAAATTAATAAGTTAGTAATTAACGATTCAATTTGGTTTCTAAAAATTCGTGACCAGACACGTTTGGTGTTAGTAGCTATTTACATGCACACCACACATCAGGGAGTTCAAACATTTGATTGTTTCACAACTATTGGATGTGATACTTCGCTCAATTTGCTAAATGTAAGCATTGGCGTGAGTTTGTACTTTTACGAATACCCACAAACTTACGAAAATCAACTCAATGAACCCCTTTTAAAGTCTTCCATTTTTTTACATGTAAATGTATCACAGCACTTTATATGCAGGTTTTATTGGTACTATAGTGTTTCTACCGAACCTTCTTCTCCACAACATGTTACCTCCCCCTTCCTCCCTCTTGAGAACATTTCACAGACGGTGGTCTTTTCTGAAAATGTGTTATTTCGGAGATTTATTTCAAAGCCAGCTTTGAACTGAATGGCTTGTTATCGACATGTTCTTATATATGAATAGCTGTACGGTTGTCAAACTCTATGCTAAAAAAAATAGAAAGTTGACTTATATTAGATTCAAATTCTACCAAGCGTAACAGCGGTTATAGTACTTACCCGTGATACCACAATACAACAAGATTTGCCATATCCCAATTGTTGGTAGAAACGCCTGACAGAAATATCCGACAGACGATAGACCCCCGCCAATGACAAACAAAGTTTTGTATCTTGTCCAACGTTGAAAGAGTTTAACAAGCGGAGCTTTAAATGGAAAAAAAAATACAGTAAAGGTAGTTCGCAAGTGGGAGGACATTATTTCTGTGAGATCAGTAAGTGCTTTTTTACCTCTAATTTCTTGGGATGTTTTGTTCATATTACAAGATTTGCAAAGTAGCAAGTATAACTATTCTCAAATCTAATCTAATTATTTAATAAGCTAGTAATACATGACTACTTTACATACACACTGAACTGTCATAATTATTAATGTTTCTGTAACTGCAGATAATTGGTCATATAAGTGTGTCATACATGAGTTATCGAACAATACTTTGTAATGATATGTTAGGTACCAATCATTAGATACAAAGCACCTGTGTTAATAAACGTGGTTACACTGAACAATAGCATGGATGTGTTAGATATTTCAAGTTACTTACATGTTATGTTGCATGCACTCAGTTGAAGAGCGAAAGAACTTCCGAGGATAAAATGAGTTGTTTTGAAATGTTTGATGAACGTTTGGAGAATAACTCCAAAACATTTCATTGAACTTATCATCAAGAACTTATAAAGACACCTTGTGATGAAAATGTTTACCATAACCAAATACGGAAGTCCATGGTTATCCATCATCTCACTTACATCTCTTTTGGCTAACAGAAATAATTGACATTCACCTTCTATTACAGTCAGATAAACGATGAATGAGAGGTACTTTCACTTAACGTTTATTCTCTTTCTTGCCGCTTTAATGCAGTATATATAATTGGTAAAGTGAGATGCATTTCGTAGCTACATTATATTATTAAGTGCAAAGCTGTCATTTACAGTCTCTTTGCATCGACATTCCATAAATCGTTTGAGCCACGCACCTTCCGTCTCTGAAAAGGTGCTGGTTCTGTCGTTTTGCACCGTGGTATTATAGAGACAAGATAAGATATACAACCTGATTCAACATATAACCATCGTATTCCGGTTATAATTCCAGTGCATTCATATTTGATTATTCACCATAACAATTAGGATATAATTGTATTTTGGGATAACAGACTTCAAATAGCTCATATTAATTAGACTATTCGTCCAATTTGAATCACATTGGACAAATTGGAGTTAGGTGCATACATCATAAATATGGTACAGGGTAACCAAAAAAAATCTGATATTTAAAGGAATATTCCACTGACAATGAAGTGAAAAAAAAGAATTTTTCACTTTAATCATTTCAAACACTATGCCAATACCTTGTTCTTAACGCAAGAAATTGTTGTTTGTTAGAAAAAACTTGTCTGGTCAAGAAAAATTTGCAGGTGTCTCGATTAGGTTAGAAAAATAAAATGTAATAGCGATAACTTATTGCAAGAAGTCTTTCCTTTTCTATCAACTTGAATATAACATCAGTAAAAACGTAGATTTAGTGTGTAATAGATTTATCTTAAAATATTGTGGAAATAAAGGTCACATCTCTTAAATCTTTTTTTTAAGATACTCAATATTATTATGAAGAAATATAAAGGATATTGGTTGTGCCCGGATGACATTACTTTTTTCATAATTCAAAGTACCATTTTGAAGTAGATATACCTTTAACAATTTATAACTTCCAAGAGGAACATCCCATTAAGATTTTGTTTTCAAAAATTAATCGAAAACAATATTCACAATTTATGAAATATCAGTTTCCATCACTGATCAACCCCTTTAAGTGTGAAGCCAACAGAAAAAGGGATTATGCATCGGGACGGAATTGCCTGTATGAGGTATTAACATTGTGAGCAGCTTTATTGTCTGTTGTCTCCATTGATAAGTTGCTTCATTGCTGATGATAGGCCTAGTATTCTCATTTGCTGGTCTGTTTTTGTCGTTAATAATGAAACCGTTGCTATGTTCATATTGAGATGTTGTGCAAGACGTGGTTCGACTCTAGGACACTCCATACTGATTTACGTTAGTATAGTTACGGCAATAAAAGATCTCTCACTGATTTAATACCAACATTCCAGGTTATGGATGTGTTGCACACTGCGCTATGTTGCTCTGGTATTCGACAAACATACGTTCATCTGTCTTGGTTGAGAAAGTTGTTTCAGAGAACGATGAGGGTTTTTTCTGGAAAGAATGTTGGTCGATGGAATGACTATATCTTCTGTACTTACTGATCTCTGAATTTTACTTCCAGTTCTGCAAAAGGGGTACAAACAACTGAAAGTATGAGCAGTCTTCTCCGTGGGGAATGGGGAGGGGTTGGGGCAACCTAGAAAAAACTGAGGCCCTCTAAAATTGTGACTGTCAGTATAAATATGTCCCGACTCTAACAAAAGCTAGACCTAACAGACAAGTGTCATTTCAAATAGAATTTGTCACAGTCACATCCGATCTAGAAGAGACGTGCACAAAATACAACCATCAAATACAACTTTTTCAATGTAAAATGATGTAAAACAACAACAACGTAGCTGCAAATATTCCTCGTAAATATCTGAAAATTGTAACAAAGCTTTTATTGTCTGCAATATTCCTAGTTAATCCAATGTTGGCAAAATCAATTAACGTAAGAGGGAATAAATATAAATGTCAGGTATATACTTGCTATTTTCAGGTCATGTGATGCTCGATTCACAACTTATTGCCAGTAGTCGTTATTACTACTGGTTTGTGACTATTTATCCAAAGACATAATGTACAAATCATTAGTGTCTAAGTTACTGCGTAGGCTCATAGGCCTACGTATAGATGGTGCATACCTACAATCATTTTATAGTCAGTTAAAATTACGGTTACCTAAGGGTTCGACGACAACTTTAACTGCAACTTAAATGCAACCTTACTTCTCGACCTCTCAAAACGTTTGACACAATTAATCACGGTATTCTTTTTAGCTAATTACTTTCTATGTACAGTTTAGCGATTCAAAAGTTAAATACGAATCGTTCACATTTTGCCAAGTTTCCCTCATATTTACTTCGCTCAGTCCTCTGCACGTACAGTTTAAGTGCTGACAGATGTGAGTTCTCCACAAGGTTCAGTCCGATAATCTTATACTCCCCAGTAAGATGTTTAACTTTGCCAATTTCAATAAAGTGCTCTACCAAAGGCATTAACTAACTCTGACTTGCTCTCTAATCAGACGCTTTCGGTAGGTTACCTGTCAAAACTATCAGCAGCAAATGCAGGCATACTGAAGCCCTATTACACAATCCTTAATGAGTAAATGCGAGTGTTAATTGTGGAATGCACTACCTTTTAATATCGTTACCGTGTCAACATAGTGGGAACAATTTGTAGCCTCTTGAAATCTTTGTTGTTGTTATTGTTCTTTCTTTTTTCCTCTTTTATGTTGTTTCGTACTCCGTCTCCTTTGGATCTTTGATTAATCGTTACGTTATGGGTCCAATTACAGTCCTAGATATTAGATTATACCAACTTTTACCTTCGTTTCTTATTTGAATATGTTCATGCTTAATTTTTTTCACAGAAATTTAATCATTTAAATTATACGTGAATTCTATGTTGAATTTTCCTAGATACAATTATTTCTTAGCTCGTTATTCTCCACTGACCGAAATTTATGTTTTTTTTTATGGTGGGGGGGGGGGGGCTATAGCACTGATCAGAGGTTAAATCATTTAAAAAGTGATGCAATTGGAGGGTCTCACTTTGCCCCCTAACCATGGCCAAACTACTATTCCGATGGCCTCCAAACTAAACAGATGTAAATGGAAAGTATAATTTTAAATCCTCGAAGAATTACAGAGCTACATCCTTCTTATTCTAGAAACTGAGGGCTCCAGATGGGGTCAAATTTGCCAATTCCATCCCCTTTGACTTTTTACGTAAAGCAATTACAAAAAAAAAGAACTAAATCTCTGATGCAATAGGAGGGTTTCAGTTTTCCTCCTCCCAACGGCCAAACTAAGGTGCCGATAGCTCCCAAATTACACAGATGTAAAGATATAACATAATTTTAAACCCCTAAAGAGTTACAGAGCTATATGGGGATCAGCGTTGCCAATTTCATACCCATTGACTTTGTACGTATACCAATTACAAACAAAAAAAGTCCGTGATGCAATGGGAAGGTTTCACGTTACCCCCTCCCCATGGCCAAACTAGCGTGCCGATGGCCCCCAAATTACGCAGATGCAAAGAGAATATATATATATATATATATATATATATATATATATATATATATATATATATATATATATATATATATATATATATATATATATATATATATATATATATATATATATATATATAATTTACGCTCCTTTACCATGGTAGTGCTAAGGTATGACCATGTTAATAAGCTGAGCACTCTGCATTTCAAGATGGTGCATTGCGTATGTAGTCTCAGCTATTTTAGCTGATACGTAATACTGTCGCATTACGCACTCTTTCAGGTTGTGCACTCTGGTATTCACAAGCAATGTACCGTGAAAGGCAGGATTGATGCAAGTTACGCTTGTATCAATAGCGTATTGTTGGTAGATCTACGAAGACGGTATATGAGAGGCTCTCATATACCGTCTTCGTAGATCTACCAACAATACGCTAAGTGATATAAGTGTGCCACCGGTTCCTCATGTGGTTCTACTACTGGGGACTATAGGGGATCGTCGTCAACCCCCCCCCCCCCCTTCCTCCAACAAAAAATGTAAATGCAGCATATTATTTCGCAATTTGGGAGCTAAATAAACTTAAGCCCCTCCCCCCATTTTCAATGAACTCTTAACACTTAATTTAGATAATTTTTTTACCCACCCCTCCAAATTGCTGGTCCTGATGTACCTGTACCTACCCAGAAAGAGGCGTTGGTCCTTCTGCGCATGACCTACTATTGAAAGCCACGTTATTGCCACCTCTTCTGACCTAACTCAGAGGCACCAGGTCATCCACGGTCACGGTCAAGTTTTTCAAGCCTTTGAATTTCCCTCAAATGGGTCGTAGCTGATCAGTCCACCACAATGGCCTTCATTTTACATGAATCTGGCTGTCACGATTAGACCAAATTACCTCTGTGAAACAATCGTTGTTACCAGCATTTCATGATCATTAAATGTTTTGCTGTGTTTAATGCTTTATGCTTTTAAGATTGTTTTGTCCCTGGCTAATGTTTTTTGCTTCACATCTATATTAAGTAGCCGTCACACTACAACAAAATCGGATCTCATTACGATCCGATTTGTTTTTGATTTTTAATAAATATTCTCTCCATCTCTGATCGGAAAGAACTAAAAATTTGCCAACTTGTGTAAGTAAATGATTTGTATCGCATGACTAAGAAAATCAAATTTTTACTAATTATTTCCAGACTTAACACCGACAGAGAGCTTTTATCGGACTACGAGTGTCCGATCAAAGCTGTCTGTCGGTGTGACGTCACGAAATGATCAGATAACATTTCATTTTAGTAGTCCTCTGTAAAAATCATATATTTACACAATTTTTGTGTTTTCGCGTTAATGGCGGATGTTATTACATGGCCAACTGGGCAGAAAATATTCACGACGTCATATGGCGGTCACTTTCGGCCATTTTGTGAAAACTCGTATCTCCTCCTACAGATTTTCATAGTAATTGGTCAATATAATTGTTGACTGGTGGTACATACGTGTTGCTGGGAAATTTGGGGTATAAGGTCATGTAGTGGTCATTTTGTCAAGAAAAACTACCATTTCAAATACATGAAGGGTAGGCGGTACATTATCTGGCGTTACCCTCTGTCGGTCAACTTTGCACAACCATGAAAACTTCTTATGAGAGATTACTCACTTAGAAAAGTAACAGCGCCATTAAATTGTGGATTACGCTGACTGAAAAAAAAAAAAAAATCGTAAGTGAGAAAAATATGGCAGTAACCCATCATTGGTTTATAAACTTGTTTTTACTCCTCACATTAAAACAATGCATTTGAAACATGCCTTAAAGGGAAACAGGGCGTTTGCATTTTAGAGAAAACATCCATATTTTTTAAACCAATGTTTGTGGACGTAGAATGATAGATTATTCAAAATAAGGAAGAGCAGTAGCCTTCTTTTCAAGAAATAAGCTTTTCACAAATAGAAATTCAGTTATTTCTTACTCAACACTAATTTGTTCACCCAAACTTTTCAAAATTTAAATGATGCATCTTCCGTTACTTATCACATGCATAATGTTTTGAGGAGATGAAGCTTTTGCAGGTGTTTATTGATGAGATTGAATGGTTTAACAATGACTAAAGCTACTTCTTTTGTATGTCATGTTGGTGTATTCTAAACGCCCTATTTCCCTTTAATAGCAAACATGTCACCTTATTCCTTAAAACCCCTCAATTAAACTGTTCCCCGAACAACAAATCATCACCTACAAAATGTCAAAAAATCTAACAGATCTCTTCGACAAATCAAGGTTTGCGAATTGTATTGATAACGGAGAAATAATTTCAGACGATACTTTCCTTTGTGCTCTATTAGAAGCAACCACGAATATTTAAACTCAGACGGCTAACGACGGCTTGCTACAGAAGAAGCTTGGCCTACCGATCCAATTGCCATGTTTCCACCCAAAATTTTGGGGTCCTTCATTTTATCCGTCGTCTTGGATTTCTTATGCTCCACAGAAGACACCCAGAAATTGGTAGTCAGAGTAAAATAAGGCACTATAATTCGACTTTCTAGATCTTTAAGATCACACTGAGCTTAGTTTTAGCCCAAACTGACGTAAGGCGGCCATTTTGATTTTCATTGCGACACAGAAGAACCCAGAAATGTATTCCAGGTGTGGAATATATCATGAGAAATTGAATGATGTATTTCCCAGTCCGATCCGACCGTGTTTGGTTAAGTTACGGCACTTTAAAAATATGACAGTCATGTTGGAGATTTTTCAATACCCTCTGATGTGAACCTCCATGTTATTACATTTTGGGCAGAAAGTTGTTACATTTTGGACCAAGTTGTTACATTTTGGTCAATTGTTACAAAATGGGACGTAACAAGCCCTTGTCACACTAGCGCTATTCAATACGCAATTCAACTTTCAACTAAATTAATGCAAATTGAGTTGATCATAAAAGTTGTTCCGAATAAAATAGCGTCATAATTTCTCTTAATGCTGGCTTTCTTGAAAAAGGAGAATAGCTCATATTTTGGGTTCCTTAATGTACAGTAAACGGCAATTTAGGTTGTACAAATGTAGTTGAGAACTAAATCGCGCGTTGAATCGCACTAGTCACTAGCGGCTAGTGTGACCCGAGCTTTACGCAATGATTTAACCCATTTGCGGGCTGTGGTCTCTTCTGGACTTTTTTACCATTTGGCTTGCCGTAACTTTAAGGGTTTATAGTTCACAGGATAACGCACGAACAACGCATGAACATGTGAAGCCGGCCAAGGCTCTTTGCCTTGCGCTCCATGCACTGTGGTGAAACTTACGTAGTATAGACTACACAACCTGCATGAAGTGCAAGAAATGCAGTAAACGCAGCACAGAAGTCTACTTTAAGTTAAAACTTAGATCAGTGAACTCTCAGATTACATACTACCAGAAGAGACAGAAATTTTCATTTTTTTCCCTATTTAGTTGGCTACCTTTGCTTCTTTTAGCAACAAATCTGTTCGAAGCCATGTCGTCTCTCGATTGGGATGTCGGGTTTCAACAACAGGCGAGCAAGACTAATCTCGCTGAACAGGTTTGTGCAATAACTGTATTATCTATTGAGCTACATGAATAGCCTAGGCACCACACTGGAGTAGGTCTAGTTAGACTATATATAGCACAAAACTTAAGTCTTTTAGGATAGACTATAACCAAGTCTATCGTCTGCCATGGTATTGCCTAACTGCAGTAGGTAAAGACAATTGACACTTTTGTAACAGTTAGGCTACAGTACTGTAGTGTAGGCGTTTCTCTGTCAAATGTGCTGTTACAGTGTTTTATCAATGGCAACATTTTCGAGAGTTCCTTATCCAATCCAGTTTTCATCCTATTTCATTTTCAAGTACTGTAGGCTAAGCATTACGTTGTTAGAGTTACTTAGACCGACAGTACCCCTTGACAGGCTGCAGTACAACTGAGGCAAAAGCCACTAATGCTCCTTCCATCGCTGGTACAGTATGTACACTGTCTATAGACCTGTCCCTGGTGGTAGAAAGTACAATTGAAAGTTTTCAATTTCAGCATAATGTCCTTATTTACAGCATCCCTCACATACACAGTAACAACAGTGACGATTAGCAATATAGCCTAGCTACAGTAGGTACAATTTTAGAATACCCCTCCTTTCAGAAGGTCTTTTTTACAAGTGGAATCACAGTTGAGCAAGGAGTAACAAATTCAGTCATACTACTTTACTAATAGACTGCACAAATCAACTTTGCAACTCTTTACTCTAACTTTTAAGCTCTAACTTTACTGTGATTCCGACTCCAACGTTGGAGTCAGACTCAAACTCACAGTAAAGTCAGAGTTATTGTTGTTAATGGTGAAATTCCAGTTGGGAACTTTCAGACCCATTTGAACTGGATCCTAACTGGGTTTTAATATGGAATTTGGACCATTTCAACTGGGTTTTTACAACTGGGTTTTCCAATTGGGTTTTTAACCGAGCATTCAAAACTGGGTTTTTTTAACTGACCATTCGAACTGGGTTTTCCAACTGGATATTTCAACCCTGTACGTTTTTAAGCATTGGTTTTAAGGTTGGTGTGTGTGTATGTGTGTCTGTGCATCTGACACTTGCTTAGGTATGCTCTAACTCAATAAGGGAAGTCAGATGAAAGTCAAACTTGGTAAGCATGTCTGCCATATTGAGAAAGTGTGCCATATTGTTTTTGGTGAAGGTCATGTTGGGACACTGGGGGCCAAAACTCTCAAACTCTGAAAAACCTTGTTATGCTTAGTATCCTATGGATATATGTTTCATCAGTCCCCCTCCAGTGAATCATGGAAGTACTGTTAGAGGTAGCAGTTTCAATGTTTGGGGTCCAATGTCTGAAATGGGCTATTTTACTGTATAAAAGCATGAAATATCTTTCTTTCTCTACAGCGTTTATGTTACAAAAGTGAGGGTTCATAGTCAGAAATGGGCCATATGGGCCATTGTACAAAATAATTAAAAATGCTCCTTACATTACTGTACTTCATACTTTACATGTACATATGTGCAAGGTGCCATAGTGTCCTTGGGCTGTTGTTTCAACTAGGTTTTCTGTGTTTTCCAACAGGGTTTTAAGTTTTAATTGAATATTTCAACAGGGTTTTCCAAGGGGATATTTCACCTAGGTTTTTCTTTAACTGGGTATATCAACTGGGTCTTTGTCTGGGTAAAGCATCCAATTGAATGTATTTTTGCAGTGTATTTCCTGCAGTAAGTTGGGAGTACTGTAAGTGTAGGATTTAAGGATCAATGGAAATTCTTCCTATAGGCCTATGTTGGAAATTCTTCCTTCACATAGGCAGACTATACCTTGCATTTTTTTCCTACGTACAGTAATGATAAAGAGACCTTATTAACATGCACTGAACCTATAAGGTGAAATTTATGGGCTGCAAACTTTTAAAACAATTGCTAAGATTTTTGCAGGAAACTAACACTTACCTGTAAGTACTGTATGTAAAGATGATTCAGAAAAGAGATTCCAAAATACTGTAGGAGTTTATCACTTTGATGAAATCCTGGCAAAATTGGAGAATACCACTCAAATTTTTTTTTTTTTAACTACATCAGAAACTTTGTTGGGATGTGCAGACAATTTTGGATTTGGATCCTCACAACCACTCCAAGCTGTTGGAGTTACTATACATAGATTTTACTGTAATCTACCTGTAGTTAAACCTATAGTACTGTAGTTAAAACACAGGTCACCCAGTTAAAGTCCACTTCAGTCCAGTTGAACTTGAACCCAGTTCAGATTTTACCTGGGTTTAACTGGAATTTGCACTGGGGACTCCATTAAAAGTTGCACTGTCACTGAGATGCCAACTCAA
The DNA here is from genome assembly GCA_021234535.1 of Stichopus chloronotus. Lineage (NCBI taxonomy): Eukaryota > Metazoa > Echinodermata > Holothuroidea > Aspidochirotida > Stichopodidae > Stichopus > Stichopus chloronotus. The sequence continues at coordinate 23,278,944 of SFZH01000008.1, read as the reverse complement.
CAATAGATGTACAGTATAATTCTCATGCCCACCAACTCGACCTTGACTCCATTTAAAAATACATGTCAAACATTCACCCTGTACTCCAGTAGCAAGTACATTACAATTAGCCTACAGTCTCTGACTTCACTGTGACTCTGACTCCATCAAAAAGTTGTATAACCACTATGACTCCCACTCCAGCAGCAAGTATAATTACCACTTTGGCTCCTCCTCAACCTGAAAACACATGTCAAAATACAGTGCAATTACACACTGCGACTCTGACTCCAGTCTCTTGGTATCTTTAACCAACAGCTGCATCGTTCATACTCCCCACCACCTCGACTCCAACTCCACCTGAAAATATATGTCAACGTCAGCACAATGACATGTTCAATAACCGTGACTTTGACTCCAGTTTTATGTGTACAGTACATCATTTTTAATCTCATTCCCTCCCAACTGGACTCTAACTCAGGTACTGCACATATACATTACATGGCCACCCAAATATCTCAAATGTTCTTTGACTTCACATGCAAAAAAGAGGAAAAGTTTGCACTTCTGTAACCTTTGGAGGCCAGAGGCCTACTCTGTAGGTTGGGTTCAACTGCAACTTTACGACTCCAATGAAAGGCAGAAGTTCAAAAGTGGGGGTATTTTTAAATTACTCCTAAAGCTAGTTTATTCCAGGGTTGGAAAACTGTGAATTTTCCAAACCTGGTTCACGGGAAGTCTGTGACGCTCGCAGAAAATCCTGCATGTCTTGACACATTTTTATCTATTAATAAAAAGGGGGGGGGGAACCTGGAAGTCTTCAGAGAAACAAAACAAATGAGGGAGAATACGGGAAATGTTGGGAAAAAATACTGAAAAGAAGCTGTGTTGATCGTTATTGCTTACAATACTCTCATAGGCAAATAGTGCAGGTTGCCTCTATGCCTAACCAGGATGTCCAGTACAGTATATCCATAACGACCATGCAAGTTACCAGTTTACCTTTAGGCACACTTCAGTTGCCCTACACACCCTATGAACCTCAATGCCCACAGATGATTCGCGCAGTGCTCGTGCACAATTTCATCTCCGTCGGTTTTGGTGATTTTTTTATTTTGTTTTTAGTTTTTTTCGAACTCAGCACACAGATTCTCTAAGCAATTAATGAGAACAGAGTGCTTTCATATGCACATTACGTATACACAACATATACTGTACATAGTGGATCAAACAGAGCCCAAGCAGAAGTGCTTGACCTTGTACCTTCCTTACCTTAGCTGTCTTACAGATGCAATCAAAGCGCCAAACACCTTTCTGGAAAACATAACGTTACACACAGTAAAAAAATTGCTGCGATCAAACCATTTTGAAGTATGGGTCAGATCACTTTTATTTTTAACTTCTTTTTTGCTGCAAATTTCTACTGCCTGTTAATGGTTACATTTATCAGGCAAAAAAGTATGGTACAAATGTCGTAGCCACAACAGGTAGCTGGATTTTAGTGTTACGAATGCGATAAATGTCACAGGTGTTTTTGTGAGTCAAACTGGGGTAAACGTCCAGACACCAAATTACAAGTTGTCAAATAAATGTCAGAATAGTCAAAACTGAAAGGGTAAAAGCATAAATAGAAATGGATGTTTCAAAAAGTGAAGCGAGCCAAGCAAAAAGTGACTTAAGCTGAAGGGAATATCAGAGTGGCAATATTCGTGAATGCAAAGAAATTGCCCCCTATAAATTAATGCTTGTAAGTATAGCAGTACATTTTAGTTGTACTATAGTCAGTACAGTTTGCAATATTCTTGGAGTCGTGGTTCATGTGAATCATCATCTCGCCTCACACGTACCGCTTTGTAACTGTAATATTTTGTTGACCATGTTCCTTATTTCTTACTTTTGCTAAATTTTTCCTTGTTGTTTTGTAAAGTGCCATGGGTACTTGGGTGGATTTGGTATGTTACAAGTCTTATTTCGTTGTTGTTATTACTCTTACATGGATGTCAACATTTGTTGCGTTCATTTCAGGTAAAGCAGATGTCCATTAAACCAGAGCCATCTCCTGGAGGTGATCATGCAAAGGGTTCAGATCCTCATGGTAAGTTCTCTACATGCAGTGCAGTAATTCAGTGTTGTTGGAGACACAGATACTTGTCTACAGTTACAGTACAGTTCAATATTTCCAAACTCTTCTACTGTGTACACATGTTGACAAAATGTTTGCGACAGTGTAATGCTGTCCATAGTGTACTCAGTGTATTGTTTCCACATGGCTTCTGCCACACATTTCTTACTCCCACTTATTGTATATTAACTAGAACCACTGAAATTTCATTCTGATTGGCCTACAATCAAAGATGTCAGTTTAGAACAGTCTTTTAACAGTGCACAAGAGACACAAACTTACTGTACAAACACACTGCAGTACTAATCAGTATATGCAGTAAAGTGTTTCCAGGGTACAAATTCAAAACATAAGAACTACTGTTTTAAACTACTGTACAATTCTTGATACTGTTACATGTGCTGCAGACATTTTGTTAACATGTGCACACAGTACATGAGTTCCTAAACAATACTCTAAATGGGAGTAAGAGTTGCATGCCAGAAGCAATGTGGATACAATACACTGTTTACAGAATGGACAGTGGACTGTAAGCATTCCATCATTACAAACATTTTGTTAACATGTGTTTACAGTCCATGAAATGGTGATTAGCCCATGGTTTTACACATTATGTGTTCATTCCCAGGCAACTTGTGAGTGTCTTTCCCCAGAAAAACTGTGAATTTTGTGGGTGTCACATGACTGCCTTTTGACCTCATGTGAGGAAGCAGATGCTTGGCTTTCACGACTTGATTTCCTAATGCCCTGTGGTCTCGCAGGTGGTCTGTCCATAAAAGGAAGTACTGTAGCAGTGACAGACAACTGTCCCAACCTATTGCAAGATTTTCCACTGAAGTTGTTTAAATGCTGGATGGACGGTCAGTAATTATTTTCGTTACCATGATGTGTGGAAGAGAGAATCCTCAGCCCTGGGGAAATTTCAAGGTCATTGAATATGAGCAGAAAACACACCCCAGTTGTACATGCAAAGCAGTACAGATGTGTGTAATTACATTTTTCACTGAAATTTCAGGACATGCATAGCCCACTGTATAGCAGGCTGCTGTACTGTAGGCCTACCCTGTAATGTTCCCAGTTCTCATAATTAAAAATTTAATTCAGTAGCACTGTTCAGGTATTAGTGGAAGTACCCCCTGTACCGTAGGTACACCACTGCAGTGCAATGCCAAAAACCTTTTCTGCTCTTCTCGGTTTGTTTCACCTCATCACTTCAGTTATGCTATAGACCACGCCTCGTGACTATCTACTAAATCACAATGCATCATGTGCACTTGATATATTTTTATTGTGAAAAAAAAAAATGACCGAAACATGTTTGATTTTTCTTCAGCTAGTGAAGAAGATAAACAGGACCCTGGCCAGGCAGCTGCTGATGCTTCTATGCTGAATAAAGCTCTTCATTCAAGACTTGTACAAATTAAGTCATCATCACAACTAGAAGTTCAACAGAATGATCCAAATTCTCCTCTTTTCTCTGTCAAATCCTTCGAAGAGTTACGATTGTGAGTATCTACAGTGTATACTTTTTCTTGGTTTTCATGACCCTTAAATTTGCTCCGAGGACTTGTTGAAACTAAAGCACAATTCAAATGATTTTCGTGAGCCTCTTCTGTGTAATACTTTCTGAAAAGGGCAGCTTTCACTTGTGTCTGTTTTGACAATCTACTTGCTGTTGGATACAATTAATTATAAATAATAAGTTTTTTCTAGCTATATTTAGTTGATTACAGTCTACAGAAGGAAGTACAGTATTTGATTGTGATAAAACCATATAAATTGTCACCTGTGTGTGCAATTGTGATTAATCACCAACCTCTAGGTGCGCCACTGCCATTCTGTTTGTTCCACATCTACAATATTGGCTCTATCTCTCACAAGACCGCTGCTGGAACCAAAGAAATATTGTGAATACACTGAGACCATACGGTTCATCTTTTGACTTCTAAGGGTCATCATCAGTATCCTAAGGTTTTGTCATCTGAACTGACCTTGTGAAAAAAAATTCCAAATCAGTTCAAAATTGTTCACTTGGTTCCACCTGGCGTGAAATTGTAATACTGTGTATAGGTCACAGGCTTTCTTCAGACTCGTGTGTTTGCTTAGTGTTGTACTGTAAAGTAACTGTCTTTTAAGGCCTGAATTTCAAGACCTGAATCCTTTTCACAAGAAATTCGGAGGGAAATTTTTGTTGGACTACCGTAACACCCAGCCTAATTGTAACAGCACAAACTACAACATACAGTTGCATTGATTTTTTATACTTGTTGAGGAAAATGAACACTAGGGATTACATTTGCTTCTGCTTACATTATGATTTTATTAGACTTCCTTGTATTTTCAGTATGTACAGTAATGTAATGGTATGATGTCATTTACTTGCATATTTCTTGTTTCAATTCATTCAGGGCCCCTGAACTCTTGAAAGGTGTATACTGTATGGGCTTTAATGCTCCTTCAAAAATCCAAGAAACAGCCCTGCCTCTGTTGTTGGTTGATCCGTAAGTATCTTCGTAAAAAGAATTATTGTAATGTATTGAAACAAAACAAAAGATTACTGGTTCTTCTGCCAGACAGCAAAATATGCCGTCAGTCGGATTTACGGCACCTACAGTAGGGTTAGAGGAGATTCTCTCCGTTCATTACAGACATTGCTTGAGACTTAGGCCTACTGTATAAAGATGCCATACATTGTTGATGATGGTGAAGTACTGTTCTTCTCTGTTCAGTGTAATTGTGTTTGTCCAAAGAAGAAACAATAGTAGAATCCTCTCAGGGATTTCAATGGATCACCAAAACCAGGTCAGAAATGAAATGGAAATATAATTGCCTTGGTCTTCCTACCAAACACTATGTAATTAATACAATTTTCCAAATGAAGTACTGTACCATGGACCTAGTTCATGGTCAGGTTTTATGATCACTGTGTCAGACATTCTGCTGTAGATGTATTTAGCATTTTTGTTTATAAGGACCTTACTACTTCTATTGTCTGAAAGACAGGTCATCTGGCAGAATCTGGTTTTCTCTGAAAATTAACAAATGCTCGCATGTAGTTCTTTGCTTCCTTTTACACTGTCCGTGGTATCAAGAAATGGTGACTTGATTTCAGTCTGATGAAGCAAATTCTAAGGACAATTAAAAAACAAAAGTCATTTGCTTGAGTCGAAATGACAGTAGGAGACCTGAAGGGACTTTTCTATTTTTAGCAGTATTGCTTTTGAAATCAAGAGAAGTATTAATACGGTGAAGTTCTTCTCAATTATTGCTAGTAGAGAACATCAAAACACTGTTCACTTCGTAGAAGTACTGTTTGTAAATTGGAAGACAGTATCAGAACATTTTGTTCCTTCTTTCTTTCTTTCTTTCTTTCTTTCTTTCTTTCTTTCTTTCTTTCTTTCTTTCTTTCTTTCTTTCTTTCTTTCTTTCTTTCGAAAACATCATTAAACAACACCACAGTACTCTTTGTTTTGTCCCAGGTCGGTATTGTATATTAGTGACAATAAAGGGTTCTCCACTTACATTGTTTAAGACAACAGCCTTTGTCTTTGCATGCATATATCAAGTCATAAATCCCTTGAAGAAGGATAATGTTAACATGAACTGTTATTGTTCGTGGAAGAACATGTTTAACAGTTCTCCTTAAATGGTGCTCTGGATGAAGTAAATATTTCATATTTGTTGAGATTCCTTATCTGATGCAGAAGTCAGTTAATTTTTTCTTTGTCCCAAATACAGACCCAAAAACATGATTGCACAATCACAGAGTGGGACTGGTAAGACAGCTGCCTTTGTCTTGACGATGTTGAGTAGAGTGGACACTAATGAAAAATATCCACAGGTAAGAAATTCCTTTCTCTCTCTCTTGTAATCATTTCTGATGACTCAGTTCGTAACAGCAATATTTATGAAGAATTCTGTAAGTACATCTCAGTCTTGTTTTCTAAGTAAAAGAAGGAGGTCTTAATTTAGGAGAAAGACACTATATCTGTTTTTTGTTGAACAGTTAAAAATATGTTAAATGTTTGATGGTCTCTTTATAGTTGATTACTTGTCACAAACCATATAACTGACTCCAACCTTGGTATACAGTGTATACAGTACTGTAGTATGTTATTGGTTGCATCAAAAACCATATAACTGACTCTAACCTTGCTATACAGTGTATACAGTACTGTAGTATGTTATTGGTTACATCAAAAACCATATAACTGACTCTAACCTTGCTATACCGTGTATACACTACTGTAGTATATTATTGGTTACATCAAAACCATATAACTGACTCTAACCTTGCTATACAGTGTATACAGTACTGTAGTATGTTATTGGTTACATCAAAAACCATATAACTGACTCTAACCTTGCTATACCGTGTATACAGTACTGTAGTATGTTATTGGTTACATCAAAAACCATATAACTGACTCTAACCTTGCTATACAGTGTATACAGTACTGTAGTATGTTATTGGTTACATCAAAAACCATATAACTGACTCTAACCTTGCTATACCGTGTATACAGTACTGTAGTATGTTATTGGTTACATCAAAAACCATATAACTGACTCTAACCTTGCTATACAGTGTATACAGTACTGTAGTATGTTATTGGTTACATCAAAAACCATATAACTGACTCTAACCTTGCTATACCGTGTATACAGTACTGTAGTATGTTATTGGTTACATCAAAAACCATATAACTGACTCTAACCTTGCTATACAGTGTATACAGTACTGTAGTATATTATTGGTTACATCTGGTCATATGGAGACTTGCTTCATCTGGCCCTAACCAATCTCTTCGTCCGTCTCCTCACTCTGCATGCAATAAGGACCATTTTGTGAATGAGCGCGGTAGCCCTCTTTCCATTTAGCTGAATGCATGAGAAAACATCGCTTTCTGTGCCTGATAAATAGTACTCCACAGCACATCAATATAGTAAATATCATTACATTGTAACAAAACTAAAGCTATATCCAATTATGTTCCAACTGCTGAGTTTTTAAATTGGTTTGGATAATATCAGTCCCCACTTGTCATGTTCAGATTACTGATGGAGGTGTTTCAAGCTAATTATCTGGAGGTTATCATTTGCAAGTTCAAGCAAAGCCCTTCCTTTGGTAACACATCTATAAACTCTTGTGGAGTTAAAATATTTAACACCCAGGAGAGTAATAGTTTACCCAGTGATGTTAAATGGGTGAGACTGACAGGTTAGCAAGTGATGTGGCATTAGGGAGTGACAGGGTTACCTGGTGATGTTAAATCAGTAAGAGTAACATGTTACAGTACACTGTGATGTTGAATGGCTAAGAGCGACATGACAAGTGATATTAAATTAGGGAGTGACAGGGGTACCTTGTCATGTTACATGGAATGAATTAGAGTATTAGATTACCCACATGCTGAAAACCCATACAAGCATTGCAACCCATATAAGACTTGAAGTACTAACCAAATGTTATAATTTACCTTGTGTGTAGCATATTAAGAAGCCAATAATTCCAGTAAACATTGAAAATATCTTCTTTTTTTTCTTACAGGCATTATGTTTAGCACCAACTTATGAATTGGCTTTGCAGATTGGAAAAGTTGCTCAAGATATGGGACAATTTATAAATGGATTGCACATTCGGTATGCCATAAGGGGACAGACAGGTATGGCGGTCTCATTTCATTTTGTGAATGGATTGGTACATCATTTGGTACTCTAAGAAATGACAGAGATTTAAGTCAATGTGACTTTAATGGACCCCATATTGTTTAGTGTACTCTTATCTTGTTTACGCTTTAATCTAACATTAAATGCAAAAAAGGAATAAATGTGATAAAATAAATTTGATTTGAACTCTGAGCAGTTTTGGAGTATAAATTTAGTTTAATGTTTCATACTGTACTGGTATAAATTTGTATGATAAATAACCATGGATTTTATCTTGTTTGGAATGATACATAACAAATAGCATCTTAGATTAATATTTTTGTCTACATCATTGTTTCCTCTGAGACATCATCTCCATCTAAGCAAAACTATCACCTATCTGCATCAGTGCCCCCTCCCCCTTTAAATGTAGACTACAGTATGTGCATGCAGTCACCGGGTTGCTATGCCCATTTCGTACTGTTGCTAACGTCAAGGTTATTGGATTACGTAACCTTTGCAACGCACATGGCGGATCGTCCTTGGAGGTCACCAAGAAAGAGCAAAAATTCAACATTTTAAATCATTCAAATCTCACAATTTACAGCAAATTGTCTCTTAAAACTCACTCAGAACATTGGGAACACATGATCCAAGAGTATGGCCCAATATAATCGTTCCAAGTTAGATAAATCGCACAAATATTTGATCCAAACGAAAGTTGCACATCTCAACACACTCGCAAAATTTTCCCTCTTGATCGTCGAAGAAAATGTCGAAAATATCCACAATGGAAATCTCGAACGTTATCATACTTCACATTCACAAAGGTAATTGAGTTTTCTACATGAAAATGACAAAAATGATAACAGAGGTGCCGTGATGCACTTCCGTGACAAGTTTAAAATCTTTTTCTGGTTGCTAGGGCTACACTGTTTCTTTTCTACTCCATATACGTACTGTATACGTACTACTGACACATAGGCCCACACGCAAGACATATGTTACCCACAATGCAGTACTGTAAACTAGTTTGGACTTGTTCGGATTTCGACATCGTGTGACGTTATTACATGTTATTATCATATGATGAAACAAGAGTTGGCGTGGTTTGTATAGAGCAACCAACTGTGAAGGCAAGTGAAAGTGATGGGAGTTGTTTAGTATGTAAATATCACTAAAATGTCTTTCGAACAAGGGGAGATTATAACCATGTATGGAAACAAGTTTCATGATTGACATGGAGTAGCTTTGGAGATTGACAGAGTGGTGATGCGGTTCCCTGACATGTTTAACTGAAGGTTGTTTGAAGGCGTGGTCAAAAGCTGAAATCATCGATATCTCTGCCGGATGAACGTGTATGGTTGCAAAATTTGGAAGGGGAGTTGGGGAGTGTACAGAGTATGTGCTGTGAAAATATTATCGTGATCGAATGCACAGGGGCGAAGATATCATCGTTTGAAAATTTGACCGTGCAATTGCGTAAGCTTAGCAACCATAGCATTTTCAAGGTCACTTTTCAAATAGAACTGTGTGAAGTGTCGTAGTTAATTGCATAGCAACCAGGTGACTGCATGTGTGTAGCAACCGTACATCTTTGATCTACAGTATGAATTTCTCCGAGTCTGTTCAACTAGTGTCTCTTCACCATTGAATGTCTTAGTATCACAGCATTTGTCATTTGTAGTGGAGTATCTCTTACTGTGCTAAAATGTTTTTCATGTTGTCATTTACAATGTGGTCAGATCAGAAGAGGGGATATCTTTATCTTTATCCACAATTTGTGAAATTCATAAATGAAATCTCTCCATTTTGTTTTAGCCACCAAAAATTCATTTGGCTTCCAGTGATCCAGCCAATGAGTACAAACTGTATTAAAGTACATCTGATCCAAGAGAAACACCAGTCACCATCAACTGCAAGGCTTGCACTCATCCACTTTGTTGTATTACCACTTGTGAATATCAAAATGAGCAATTTATGGTTTGTTTCATCTTCTATTTATCTCAGAGAACATCATTAAAGGACGATGTTTGACAGAACAGATTGTGATCGGTACACCGGGAACCACGTTGGATTGGTGCCACAAGTTTAATGTTATCGATATGAAGAAGATCAAGGTGTTTGTCTTGGACGAAGCAGATGTCATGATAGCTACTCAAGGACATCAAGACCAATCTATAAGAATAAAGAAGTAAATATAGACTGAAGTAGAGGTCAAAGGTCATTTGAGGTCACCAGGGGTCAAGATGTGAAAACCTTGTAAACCAGTATCTCAAGAAGAGTAATCTTGACTAATTTCATACTTAATGTGTGGGTTGGTCGTAGTAAGTAGATGATCTCTATTGTTTTGTGAGAATGTCAGAGGTCAACAGAGATCAAACTGTGAAAACCTTGTAAACATGGTATCTCAAGAAGCAAATTCTTGACATATTTCATACTTAGTGTGTGGACTTGGTCACAGTGAGTAGATGATTCCCATTGATTTTGGTGGAGGTTAAATATCATTTGAGGTCACCAGAGGTCAAATTGTGAAAACATATAGAACTTCTCAGCACACACAATGGTCAAAAGAGCTTAGTGTAAGCATGCTTTCTCTAGAATGATAAGGTGTTTTTGAATTTCAAAAATCGGTATGTACATGTTGTACTGTGCCTTTCATGAATATTGGCAAGGAATCACAATGTCCTTTGTCTTTCTTGCCTTATCTGGTTTTCATACATATGTTTTGTAAGCAGTATTAAATGATGCCTTAAATATCATGAATTTGAAATTTGTTCAATTTGAGGTGAGATGTTGCCAAGTTTTAATTATTGCAAGATTCTATGAGGCTGCTGTCATCTGAGTATGTCATTTTTAAAGGGAAATAGGGGTATGTTTTACAGAAAAAAAAAAAAAAAATTACAGACAAAAAAATTTTTTTTTTTATTTAAACCAAAATTTGTGGACACAGAAATTATAGATTATGCAATGCAAGGAAGGAAAGTGACCATCCTTTCAAGAAATAAGTTTTGCACAGATAGAAATTCAGTTATTTGTTGCCCAAGTCTAATTTGTTTACCCAAACTTTCAAAAATTCAAGTAATGCATCTTCCAATACTTACCTTGTGCATACTGTTTTGAAGAGATGAAGCATTTGTAGATGTTTATTGATGAGACTAAATGGTTTAACAATTTTGAAAGCTGTTTTGTTTGTATGACATGTTACAGCAATGTAAATGCCCTAATTCCCTTTAAATGTCTTTGTTCACATGTTGTCTTTTTTTTCCAGGAAGTTGCTACCAACATGTCAGATGATGTTGTTTAGCGCCACCTATGAGGAAAAAGTGATGAAGTTTGCGATGAAGATCATCACAGATCCTGTAACAATCAGATTAAAACGAGAAGAGGAGAGTCTTGATAATATCAAACAGTACTATGTACTCTGTAGTACTAAGGACGAAAAGTTTGAAGCCTTATCAAATATTTACGGTGTCCTCAGCATCGGACAAGCCATAATATTTTGTCAGGTAGGAAATAATGAAGATCATGTGGGTGTGTTTATAGTCGCTGTTGAAGGATCATCTGGTCACGGTTTATGTCAGAAAACATTTGATGACTTTAATGACTAGAAAATGGAACAACAAAGGATTGTAGTTTGCAATTGTTCACCAGAATAAGGCATTACTGACTGAAAATTGAGCCATGGAGGATTCTAGTTGCCAATTATCCATCAAAATCTGGTCCAGATGACTGACAATGAAATCTTGTTTCTTAGATTGGGCTTTTATTGTCAATTATATTCTGTATGAAAGGAAACAGTCAAAGCATCAGCTTTACTTGAATAAACATCATGAATGCTCACTTTCACATGAAGTTTAAACTTGCACTGATCTTCTTCTGTGTACAACCCTTGCCATTTTTAATTCCATGGTGCATTTGCCTGTTATGTCAATCATAAGATGTAGACTTCAGTGAGTGAACAAATCTCTTGTACAGTGTACAAGTGCACAGTAACAAGACCAAAATGAAGTACTAGTAGTATGGTATACTGTTCAAAATGTAATATGTTCATTATTTATCTTATACAAAAGCAATATACTGTATTCTACCACAGAGAGAGATATGGTTTTACCTTGTAAAGGGTATAAAATATGACTTCTGTAGGCAAATCTGTGATATCACTAAAATTAAAGTCAAGGTTTCCATGACATTGCAGACAATATGTTGCAGATCATATCACACCATTAAGGCTGAATGATGTAGCCAATAGTGTGACAACATTGACAGTGTGTTGAGGATGCAAAATAGAAAATCACACAAAAGGGGATCTTCATTAGAAGCAAATTGAAATGATATATGACTGACCTGACATGATACCACCACATGAAACAAATGTTGCTAAAAAACATATGATAGGGCAAGTAATTTTAGTTGAACAGTTTTGAAACTTGTTACTGTTTTTTGTATCTGAGACAAGAATGACAGTACACATGTCTACACTAAAGGTTAGTCATGTGTTTGGAGAGTACAAGGGGGTGTGTTGACAAATGGTGATAGAGGTATGGTAGTAATTATGCCTGGTGTGCCATTATATGGTCATAACAGAATACGTCTGGTGTGGCATTATATGGTCATAACAGAATACGTCTGGTGTGGCATTATATGGTCATAACAGAATACATCTGGGGGGTGTGGCATTATATGGTCATAACAGAATATGTCTGGTGTGGCATTATATGGTCATAACAGAATATGTCTGGTGTGCCATTATATGGTCATAACAGAATACGTCTGGTGTGGCATTATATGGTCATAACAGAATACGTCTGGGGGGTGTGGCATTATATGGTCATAACAGAATATGTCTGGTGTGGCATTATATGGTCATAACAGAATATGTCTGGTGTGCCATTATATGGTCATAACAGAATACGTCTGGTGTGGCATTATATGTTCATAACAGAATACGTCTGGGGGGTGTGGCATTATATGGTCATAACAGAATATGTCTGGAGTGGCGTTATATGGTCATAACAGAATATGTCTGGTGTGGCGTTATATGGTCATAACAGGATATGTCTGAGGTGGCATTATATGGTCATAACAGAATATGTCTGGAGTGGCGTTATATGGTCATAACAGGATTGGTAATGTGTCTGCTTCTTGATTTCATTTGTCCATCATTTTGTTTCATGCTGTTATAACAGGAGAGCTATCAGTTACTAAGACTGCTGAACAAGTCAAACACATCTAAGTAGAATCCTCAGACTCTGCAGTCTCTGTCTCAGTCTATGTCAAGTTTTTGTTAATCTCCATTCCGGTTTATTTTCTTTCTTCGTTTGTCTCTCTCAGACTAAAGCAACTGCCAGGTGGCTCTCAGAGAAGATGAAATCAGAGGGTCACGCTGTCGCTTTGCTAATTGGTGATCTCACTATTGATGAGAGAGTCAGTGTCCTCATGAGATTTAAGGAAGCTAAAGAGAAGCTTCTTGTCACCACAAATCTAATGGCAAGAGGTGGGACTACTCTCCTTTCTCTGTTTTGACAGTTTGACATTATAATGATAAATTGACATTATTCTGACAGTCAGACATTATTCTGACCGTTTGACAGTTTGACAGTATGACAGTTTGACATTATTCTTGCTGTTTAATAATCATGAAAGTGCTGTAGATTTATCTTGATTCTGCTTGTATGTATTCAGAATTACTATTTCAGAATGTATGTGTAACGAACATCCTTACATCATTCTGTTACAGTAAAAAGTGGAATATTATATGCACATGAAGAACAAGTGATCAAGTTTGTCTCTATTTTTGCTTGTCAACTGTTGAGGATGCTTGCAACAAACTTGTTTTCATCCTTCATCTTGTTTCACCGAATCTTAGATTATTACAGCTTTCATTTTAAGAGGATAGCCAAACCAAATGTGAAACAGGAATCAACTACAGTAATCTTTATAATCTTTATTTGCAGGAATTGACATTGAACAAGTCACTTTGGTTGTGAACTTTGATCTTCCTGTTGACTTGCAACAAGAACCCGACTTTGAGACATACCTTCACAGAATTGGAAGAACTGGTAGATTTGGTAAGACGGGATTAGCGATCAACTTCATAGACGGTCCTCGAACCATGAAGAAACTTCAAAGGATTGAGCAACACTTCGGTGAGTGTTCAATTGATAACATATATTTTACAGACTGATGTGACTGCATTCAGTTGACCATCTTATCCTAGTGTCTAGTAGTGATCAAGAATATAAGTCAGAATATGTGACTGCATGCTATCCTAGCTTGTCATAGTGATCAAGAACCTCAGTCAGAATATGTGCCTTCATCGCATCCTACAATCTTGGACAAAATTGTTGGGACACTTTGCCGTACGTTGCAATTTTAATACTAAATTTTAGTCGAGATGGTAACATGAAACCCCACTCCCCCTTTCCAGTGTTGCACTATACTAGTGAATACACACTGTGAACAGTAATCCTATAGCCAACATTGAAAGGGGGAGCGGGGTGCCCCGAGGTATTTTGTACAAGATTGTCTGAGTTTCTAGTGAGCAATTTGGAAGTGAACTGTTGAATGAAAATTGCAAATTTTTGGACAAAGTGCATCACAAAAATTAGATATCAAGGCCTATTGGTCTGAGGATTTTCAGAATTTCATCCATAAATACGAGAAGTTAAATTTCTATTTGGTGGTTTATTTGCGGGTATGTTTTATAGAAAATGAATGATCGTAATGAATAGACTATTTCATGGTTTTGAATGCGGGCAGAAATGGTTGCATTTAGGATTAACATCGCTGGTCAGCTATTGTGTTGGTTGTAACAGGAGTCACTGTGTTACTCCAGTTGTACAATGGTGGTAGGAAACCTAGTTATAAGATATCATGAAATAGCGCCACATTCTACCACTATTCATAAAAGTCAGAACTGTTGATTCAACTTCATATTAAGATAATGGTAGAACCTTAGTATAGGCTGGTATTTTGTATTTTTTTCAGCTAATTTGACATTTGTGACTACATTTTTGAATCGTAATATATCTAATCTGCATCAAACTTAACTAGTGATACCAGTTATAACCACTGTTAGAGTATGTGTTAATAGTACCCTTCAAAATTTTCACAAATTTATCAATACAGTTTGAGCTTCTGCACCATTGGTAAAGTAGTTTATTATGTTGTTATTTCCTGTATTCCAGGGAAATCATACAGCCTTACCTTTTAAATACTTGTGTATTACTGTATGTTTCCTCTGATTACAGTATCTCTATGTAAAATTTCTCTTCAGATATTATTTAGTTTTGTTAGATTTTTACCCCAATGCTGTAACAGTACAATCAATTAATGCCAATACCTAAAAAAACATCCAATGGTGACATGCGGTATTGCTAATATTCAAAACACCATCCAGTGGTGAGATAGCCTACAGTATTGTTAATATTCAAAACCCCATCAATGGATGACACACAGTGTTATTAATATTCCAACCCCCATCCAGTGGTGACATACAGTATTGTTGATATTCAAACCCCCATCCAGTGGTGACATACAGTATTATTGATATTCAAGAGTGTTATTCATATTCACATCTGAATTGATTAATTTGATTTCTTGAAGCAGTAGACAACCAAAGCAAGATGTTCCTCTGAATAATGTTGGCTAATATTTAGAAATAAAGAAAGATTATTTATCAAGTTGTATTTCTATTTATGTTGAATCATTACACAGAGAGGCATAGCTGGTAATGACTTTTCAAGATGGCAGAGTCAGACGCTTGATACGCTTCAGTCATGTGACGCCATCCAGGAAATGTTGCGTTCTTTAGAGATGAGGTCAAACAGTCTGTTAGGATGAGATAGTTCTGTCTCTCTCTCATCTGGAATAATATTCATACATCCATCAAAAATTGCATGGAATGATTTGATTGGATTACCAAATCTAAAGTACCATTAACCGGAAGAAGTAGATCTTATTAACAACGCCTGGCTTACTCCCTTAGATATTGGTGAATCTCGTGAAGTCACTAAATGTATTACACTTTCTGTTCTTTTCTACTCTTTTCTTCAAGGTCGCAGGATTGAGCGCCTCCTGACGGACGATGCGGACGAAATTGAGAAGATAGTGTAATTTAAGAGATCTGAGGAACAGTGTACAGCAAGATGATGACAGATGAGTTTCATCTTAAAGTCTTGTGTGTGACTAATTATCTTCACCGGATAACTGGCAATTTACTCTCAGAGTGACTTGTAGGGATTGGTCATCTATCATGCATGGAATCTTGGAATAAATTTTGCTAACAGTTTTGTGACAGATCCTCTATGAGTCTATCCATCCCTCTGTATGTGACTTTCCTGATTAAGCATAACATGCTTGGAATTATCTGGTGGAATAATTGCTCTCTTAGCAAACTTTCAGCCAACTATTAGATCACTCGTACTGTATGCACAGGGAGACTCTTTGTAGACTCTCACCGTATGTTACCTTGAGATGACATACAAACCAACTGGAAAGTTATCTGTCGTGAGGAATTTGAATTTTGATCTCTTTCAGCTAGTTTAGACAGACTATGATATGACTGAATAAAGACTGCACTGTACAGGTCACCCATACATGCACAGCCTCCCAATGTCATAGCACTCCTGTCAATGTTACATATCATCCAGAGTTAGTTATATATCACACTGCAAAGGTGGAAGTCAATCTGAACAATTGTTTTGTTTTGAAACATGTTGTGATTTTTATTCACTGTTCACTATGTGCAGTAGTGTGTCACACAATGCCTACAGTGTATTTGAGCTCATAGAGTGAGTGTGCTATACAGTGCTGTGCTCAACTAATAGTCCCATTAATCAGCTAACATATTGATTTATGAGTCACTCAGAGAGACTGCTTAATAAGAGAAACTTATCATGGTAGGTATAGTGCATTGATATATGTGGGGAAAAGGCAGAGGGGCGCAGTAAAAGACTCGCTCAGGCTGATAATGATACTGTATCAATCACACTAATGTCAGTTTTATGATATGGTGACATCATTGTACTGTAGTAACTATTTATCAACTCTATGTGAACTATTGGTGCCAGACAGAGAGTTCACATGTATCAGAGAGTTCACATGTATCAGAGAGTTCACATGTATCAGAGAGTTCACATGTATCTGAGCTCTCATCCTGCAGATATGACCATCATAACCCCACGATGTTAATGTTCACAAATACAAGCATAAGATATCATTGAGAGCAGATGAAGAACTACTGTAATTCAAGATGATTAATGGAAAAAATTGTAAAATCTGTAAACATTGAGGGAGATTTGTCACTTTGGACAAAGTTTTCATGTTATTCGTTATCATGTAGTGAAATATACACACAGATAACTCACACCCTTTCGTAAGCAGTTGCACTGCTACACATATTAGTTGTATTCTTAAATTTGTTGTGCACTCATTCATAGTACAGTACATAGTACAGTACTTACTCTAAGAGAATGAGGAGCATGCTACAACAAGCATGGGCATACAGTATGTGTGGGGAAAATGGGGGGGGGGGGAGAAAGAGTGTGCAGGAAGTGAAAAGAAAGTGTTTAAGGTTTGCAAGTGTGTTACTATGATGGATTTAGTCCATCAAAGGATCGTAGAGTTGCCAATTTCCTGATTCTTATCAGCTTTAATAGTAAGTAATGCTTTCTTTTCTTATTCAATGTGAAAATTGTTCACACTGGCTAAAAATTTTCTTCAAATGATGTACACCCACAAAATTTGTTCTCTCTTACTTTTAGCTACTATTCTGTTTTTGATTTTTTGTTTTTTTTTTCATTATTTTACATTTTATGACTGGGTATGTATTATTTGAAGAAGACTTGTTTTATAGTAAATATCCATTATGTATGTGTTCTGTTTTGTAGTCTTATCTGTAACAACATGAACTTTCACAATATCTACCACTTATTTGAACTTGAATTATCCTTGTGACAAACATAGCCCACTTTAGTCTTATTATCTATGAATATAAATAGGTATAGTAGTGTAACATCAGGATTTCAGGATGTTCCCAAAATGTCACATTGAGAGACTTAACAACTAACATGAAACTGTAACTGACTTTGCAGATACCAGATTACATTTGGAACAGAGAGACAGATTTATTCTAGTTTAACAGAACATCAATGAATTATTCTCAAAGATTGGATGAAATAGACAAAGGTATATGGAATATGTAACTGTTACTGATAGATTAATTTCACTGCAAGGTTGATAACAGGAGATGATGGTAATGTACATGGTGTAATGTTTACAGATCCACATCTTTGGAATTTGTGGGTGATGCCAAAAGTCGTAGTTTATGAGACATTGCTGGGCAAACGTCCTGCGTGACATGTAGCAAACCATTTCTTTAGTGTCTTCATATATAATTCAACATCAAAGTTAATCAGTTCCAAATTACAAAACTGGAAGTAGCACACCTCAAATAATTTATGGTACAGTATGTACTTCATGTCATATGTCTTACTGATTGGTTGCAGTTCCTCAGTCAGATGTACATCCATGCTACACTCAATCGATTCCTGCCTACCGTAAAAGCTGAAAGGCTTCAAAGTTTCAATTCTTCAATCAATTCCGATATGGTCAAGATCTGTCTCCATCTGGTTCCTCTGTCCTTGATATTGTGTTCTCTGTTGGGGGCATCTCCGCCATTTTGTGTTCTGCTGTTGGTACTTCCGGGACATTTTCGGCATCAGCTTTGTATTTACTGAATTGACTGAACCAGATCCAATAGATGAAGATCCCGGTTATGCACAGCGCCATGATGTGTATGGTCACGTGGTTGTAAATAACTAGTGAAGAAAATTAGAAATAAATCTCTATCTCACTTCTGTTTTCAAAATCTAACACATAACTATGGTAAACTTAAACTATCACAGTGCCATGATGTGGATGGTCTCCTGATTGTAAATAACTTAGTGAAGAAAATTAAAAATCTACGTCTCACATCTGTTCTCAAAATCCAACACATACAGTAACTATAAAAACTACAACTATCCTGACACAATAGAAAACTGAAAATAGAAATTCAGCATCACTCTTTCTCTACTCTTTCTGGAGTAATCATGTCCAATATTTTTGGAAATATCATCTTTAGCTTATGGTACTAGAAGTCTTTCATTTTGTTCCAAAGAAGTAAAGTTGACTGCCTGTAAAATTGATTAGGCCCTTGTTGGAATATACTCGTCTCGTTAGTGACCCACACCACATTAACTCCTTGTGATTAGGTTGAAAGTGGTGTAAGGAGATGTGCAAAGGTTGAAAGCTAATGAGTACTCCAGGACTGCTCCCTGACTGCTGCTTAGATGATCTGTCTCAGTTCTCTGACTGGTCAGTGTAGGCGTAGCAGAAGTTTTGGTAAGCGTATTTACGGGAAACTTACATCCCACGGGCCGATCTTTGCAAACCTCCTCATCTCACTTGAACTGTACATGCTCTGCACTACCGCCCACCCTTTGCTATTAGAACACTTTTGCTACACGAACAGTTTTGTTTGGAGTAAAATCCTTTAAGCGGTACACTCACAAGGAAACGTGGATAGAACTCATATTTGATGTGTATTGGTGCTAGTAGCTAAGTGATACTGTAAAATAATTATATTAATCAAAACTTAATCGTTATATAATCGAAACGCAATACATTCTTGCTTCTGGTTTGCCTACTCATAAACTCTGGCTTTTGATGCGATGTAGACTTGAACATTTTATCATCGAAAGCTCAACGTGTCTGCTTTACATGCCTTGTTTAAATCTTAAGTACGACTGAGTTTGCATGGATATTCACTTGACATTAGAGTGAGTCGTGCATAGTTCATTTGGTTTGATACTATTGACTATCGTTGATAGAAGCAGCATTGTGTAAGAGTGCAACCCGGTTACAGAGTCAGTAATAAATACGTAATATGATATCATACGTTTGTAGCTGATATTCGATATCGCTGACCTTGAACAATATCAACTAATACGATTCTTGTGTGTACCGGCCATACTTCGGAACGATTGTTTAAATCTATTGTAAGACTTCTTTGCATGTACTGCGTCTGTTTGGTAGTAGTGAACTTAATTATAGGCTAAACCAATAAACCTGCAGTTACAAAACATAGTGAGATGATCACACACTATTTATTACATAATAGCAGTACAGTTTATTTAATGTACATATAGAAGGTGTGGTTTAGAAAATTTGGCAAATATACTCTGTGAATTTCGTTAAGGTGGATGACGTCATATTAAGGATATCATCGATCTGTGTTACAATTATACTGATGATTTTAAAGGCTGTATTGCATCACCCTAAGCTATATTTTTACCTCCCGGAAAGCAAAATTCTCAGCTGGTTCATAGTTACAGTACTCTTAGATTGACAGCAAATTCGAAAGATGCAGAGCAGCTCGTATTACACAGCGTACACATGGATCCATTGTTTTGATTACACATGTGGAGGAAGTTAAGACAGGCTGAGGGAGGAACTAGAGGTAGGTGGTTGGGAGAATTGAAACTGTCTGGGGTGATGAGTTTTTTGTCTTTAAGTGAGGTAGACTCAACTATTACTGGCTCTCTTGTTTGTTTGTTTGTTTGTTTTTTGTTTGTTTGCTCAGATGGAATGGGCACGATCAGGTTCCTCATCATAACAAACCTTAACCCGGCCATTTACAGCTGGCTTCCCACACCCCTGTACTTTTACAGATCCCGACAGAGCGATTTGTGAATGGCGGTTTCTATGGTAACATCGCATAGCCTTTGACAGAAAGGGAAGTGAATTGCTTCCTGTGTCCTGGTCAGCATATCTCTCAAATGGATGAAATTTGTACACAAAAAGGAAGGCTTGATATAGGTTACAACTGAAGTAAGCTACAAGTGTCTGATTCAGAGATTCTGAGGCCATACTTAATTAACTGCGTATATAGGCCTATAGGTCAGTGTATGTAGCAGGCACAAGTCTGCATGAGTTGTTTCTGATAAACAACACAGGCCGTTAGAAGTCAGCTCTAGCACGCATTTTAACGAGCTTGTTCACAATCAGAAAAGTAAAAAAAAAATGAAAGTCAGTTTAAAACTTAAAGTGAAGAGTGAATATGTTTTTCTTTTTTGGTCTGCACGCATTCCCGTATGCGATCTCTTAAACATATCACTTCACAATATGTACTTACTTTGGACCTTCTCAGGTGAACTAAAGGGGCCGTCTGGTTGGCATTTAATGGCTCCATTGAAACTCATCATGTCTAATACAAAGGCCACTACACTGGTCAGAATTAGCACAAGCTGTACGGCCGCTAGCTTTGTCTTCACATAGAACTTTTTAAGGTAGTGATCCGAAGATTTACTGAAGATTTGAATACCGTAGACCGCTAGAGCTGTCGATATACCGGCAACCGTACCGAGCCAAAAATTAACAGCATCGGGATTTCTTATCTAGAAACCAGAAGTAATTCATACGAAATTAGTTATTAGAGCACTTAAAAACAGATGTGAATTACAGATTAATACAAGTGCAAACTATCCCATTACAACTACTGCTTATAAACTACCACAGGGAGCACATCTGATAGCCTACATGCTTTTCAGCATGGATGACATTTCAAAATAGCGGAAGCTTAAGTCTCTAGCTAACATACGATCAGTTTGAGGGACGAGGGCCGAGATCACGTTACTGTCTGACACGAGATACGACAATCTTCAAACAGTATGCAGGTAAATTATGTGAGTTATCAACTGATGGAAGTCGTAATAGTTTTATATACAATAATGTTTCTCTTTTTTCTTTGTATGTCCTCTTTCAGTCCCTTAAACTTGCAATAGCTGCAGTAAAGTGCGATCATAAATTAAAAGAAAGAAAACTAGATAAACCACTGTATAGTTCGACTCCAGATCCCCAGAACTACGAATCTTGTGGAATATTGACGCATTAACTTGGTTCTGGTAAACTGTAACTTGAGGAATACCACAAGCCATTGCAATGTTAACGATCTTTGTAATTCACTGAATGGGGTATTATCCTTGTTAACACCCATCCAAGACCAAACAAAGCAACCAGGCTGAATTGAGAGGCCTTTTCCTCTATTGCTAAATTTCAACCGTGACCGTCCCCGCGAGGTCTTTGTTTTTCTCGGTAGTCTAGCTATTCAGCTATCCGACTAAGGACAGGCCTTGGTATTGTTTGTAGTGTGTTATATTTTCCATTCATATTATAGTTACATTTTTCTTCTTTTTGTCTCTCTCTCAATCGAACTCTCCAGCCATAAATATCAGTTTGTAAGTTTCGAGCCTACTTGACAAATTTAAGAATGAAACTCAGTTTACTGCCTTTCCTGCCAACTGAATAACAAGCTGTATTTTCGGAGTAACCAGATCAGGTTCTCAAGCTACAATGGAATAATCAGGGGCTCTGCGAGGAGCACGTCACACTTTTACATTTTGCTTGCCTGTTTTTCAATTCACTCAACCATACAAATTAACCGCTATGCGAGTATTTTACTGACGAGAACGAAATACTTAATATTGGTAGAAATTTTGGTAGTAAACAATCTCGTGATATCTGTACGGCATTAGTGAAGAATATTATATCATGTATCATACAACGCCGTACTTTTATATGTAACAAATCATTTTCTGATGGAGTTCGCCCTGATAGTATGAACATTTCAAAAGTAACACCAATAAATAAATCTGGTAATAAGGAATTGTTTTCTGTTGTTCAATGAAAGACATGAAAGTTTTATTGTCAAGTACAATCTCCTCCCTGGGAGACAGTTTAGTTTCAGATCTGGTAGGTCTACATCTAAAGCCCATGTTAGATCTAATAGAAAATATCTCTACACCATAAGACAACAAACAGGCAACATTTGGGGTATTCGTTGACTTAAAAAAGCCTTTTACAGATAGTAATGATCTACTCTGTGATAAATATTGAAAGTAACTTGGCCAGCTGCTGCCTACCACTGAGTAATCTTGAACAGCATCGGACCAAAGGATGGCTCCCAGAAACACACAGACTGGACGAATGATTGTTACTTGCAGAACCAGATAATAGGCTAAGTAAAACTGACGTCTGTCAAATAAGAAGAAACATTTTCTTTAGGAAAGTACTCAATGTTAAGTCTGTATACCGTGTATATAGGAATTACTGAACAATAAGATGAATATATTTATTCTTTGTTGTTTATTGTTTAATGAAGGGTGTTCCCAAAACGCTGGTCTTTAATAAAGGAAAGTGTCACAATGGACTAAATTATTCTTGTTTTATAGAATTAAACCTACCTTACTCTTTTGTCTTTCGAGTTAGTCGTGAACCTTGCAATGTTTAGACCTAAACGTCGTATCCAAATAAAGGTCATTGATTTTAATACCTCTATGCTTAGTTTACAAAGGTGTGAGGTTCAAAGCCGTACAGTATCAATTTTAATCAGTTTGAAATGCTAACTTTGACCAGGGTACAAAAAAAAAACAAAAAACTACGCGCATAATCATGTTTGTAAGAGAATGCTTCGCTGAATTCATATTTCAGTATTGTAGTATACCACACTGAGTGCAAGAGGTCAAAGGTCATTGGGAGTCAAACATTTAAATGACCAGCACCTTACAAACAAGACAAAGAACACTTTAGTTCCCATAATTAGTATTGATGAGATTTTGCTAATGCTATGCATGCTACAATATTGTTGCTACTAATAAAGAATAAGCCTTTCGCAATCTTGACTGGACATGCGCACTTGTTGTTCATCATCAAAAACTAAGCGAGCACGCTCTTCATGTAACAAGTGTAAACAAAATGTGTGTGTGTGTGTGTGTTTTTTTTTAATTGTAGAATAAATCCTCCCCTTTTAGACCAACTGCTAATTTACAGTGCCTTCACACCTACGCTTCTGTCATCCTGAACACCACAAAAGTCGCCTTTTTCATAAAAAAAAAAAAAAATCGGGTTATAATATGTCTAAAAGTTCGTATATTTTCACGCTACCGGTATGCATGGTGAGAACGTTTGATTATTTCTCTTGCGTTTCACAATTCCTTGCTTGAATCGAGAATGTGAAAAGGCTTATTCGTGTTATACCAGGGAGATCTTATTAAGCCAATAACACCTTCCCTGGTATACATAGAAATCGATCTGTATTTTTCGTCATCGAAACTGCGATGCATCTTGGCTCTACATTCATTCAACCTCCAACGTGTATTAAATACTTGTATATTAACTTTCCGTTTTGTGTATACTTACTCCGTCATGTAAACTTTCGGCAAACATACACAACAGCATGCAAACGGAGGCTGAGCGTATGACACTTTGTTCACCTTGAAAAATTGGATCATTGCTTCGGCTCCCCCGAAATATTCCATAACAAGACCGAGAAATGAGTAAATTGTAATAGCCAAGAAACTGATGACAAGAAAAACATAAACTGCAGATATAATCGCACAGTAAGGATGGCTCTTGACTGGTATACAATTACTAACCTAGTTGATCGTGTGTGTTGTATTTACAGTACGGATGGTACAGTGCTTACTGATATATATATTCTAGGCTTAGAATTCGGTGACCATGTGTGATCATGTGTGGTATGTAACTTGTAATGTTGGGTTAATAACTAATAATAACATTATAACTAATAATGTTGGGTTTGCGCTTAACTAGTACAACCCAGCCTGGTATATTATGACTTGTACAGTAGCTGATCATATCAAACTACTCGTGTTGACCAACCTCATTATAACCCCATATCGCCCCCCACCCCCTCCCCACACACTTTTCCTGGAGAGGTGAGTTTCCAGATAATTCTAGACAGGACATGTGTACCATAAATAGGACTGGAAAATGAAGCAGAAACAGATGATAACAGATAATTTTACCCTATTTTAAATTAATGCTATCAGTGCAAATTAATTTTTAGAGAAATCTTACATGCTCGCGCCCCATTCCACAGTATACGCTGCTCTTGGGATAATGATTCCACATAAAGATGCCAGAGCGAAAACCTTTAGAGCAAGAATGGTTAGAATAGAGCAAGAATAAGTTAAGTTTACATATACTGCAAGAAATATGATATCAAAATGATAATTGCGTTCGGACTGTTCCTTGTTTGTATATTAATAAATTCAATAATTTCCAAATACTTCAGGAATATTATTACAGAAAAATAGTAGCATTCCCTGATTGGGACTCGTGCATGGTAGTAGTTGCATTCAGTTAGGAAAGACAATTTTTAAATACAATGAAATTGTAGGTTTAATGAAAAAATAAAAGGAAGGAGCCAAAAGACCCCTTTGAATTTTCCTTATCTTATAATGAATTTAAGTCTTGAATACGCTAGTTGTTATTCATTTATCTGGTCTAAGAAACTTGGAGTACATGCAACCAATGAACAACATAAAGTTCTGCACCATCTGTTAAAAAGTGAATATAAAAATATCCAGTAGAATCTAAAGTGGAGGAATAGTCCCTTACCGGGAAAAGTCCAAACACTAACGTTAAGGCCCGGCGTCGTCCACTACCAAAAGGGTTGTGTTGTCTGATCTTAACTAGAGCGTATACGTACAGTAAAACAGTGATGGTCGTTGACATGAACGCTAAGATCAAAAGCACAGCAGTCCATGTCTCACTAAAGTAAACTGAAACGAAAGACAAGTTTGAAAGACATTTAATTATTGTTAATTGCTTCATCAGAAGTTGATAACTTATTTACCACACACTGGTTATGTGCAACTATAATGTTATCAAACTAATTTTCAGGAGAACTGTATAAGCCGTCAATCATGTTGTGATTTATTCTCGTTGTGTGTGTTTTTTTCTTAAATCTTTGTTTTCCTATTAAATCTTTGTTTTCCTATAGTGTTCATGTCCCGATGCAGAATTCATTGTTTTGAAACACTGACACCGATATGCAGTAAATGTAGTAGGCATGAAACTAAAAGAGGTGATCAAATTATTTGGTTTGCAATGACAGTAATATCTTAGAATTTTAACCATAACCATACTTAAGTATTATGTGGACATGGTCCTTTTTTTCATCCGTAATGTATTTGTCGCCTGTTATTAATATCATACGTAACAAAGACATGGTTGTTTCCATGAAATAAGGAATCTATAATTCGATACATAAAAAAAATAATGTGATCATCCGTCCATAGCGAAGATATGCGGTAGTCAATAGTGTATTACATCCAACTCATAACTGATTGAAGTTTAGACAAAGAAATAGTGGGCAATGTAGCAAGTATTACACAAACGGACTTTTCAAACTCAGCAACGTACAAATATTTTAACGATATTTGTAAAAATGTAAACGTTGAACGAAACTATGTCGACGTCAAACCGTCACAAAGTTCACATAAAACAGGAAACATCTTCACTTCGTTGAACAGCGAACTGATAGCACCTCCGCGCATTGTCAACATTGTACCAGTAAGAGATAATGAGGGTGCAAAAATAGCTTCTATGACGTCATTGCCATTGAATGAAAGGAAAGAAAACAGTGTTACGATACAGTCAATGCACAAGAATGTAGAAACCCAATACGATTACGTAGATGAATCTGACCAAGCAGGAAATAGATCCTCCATGAATGATGAATTATTGTTACTTTCAGGGGATTTCCTCCTCATAAAAATGCTTCAAATTCTGTTCTCTTTTCTAAGAAGAGTTAATAAGCTTGATGTATTAGACCACTAAAAATTTAGTGTATAGACTAAATAACACAGTTGGCTTAGAGCACGGGGAATGTTGAGGAATCAACGGAGAATAATGATTGTGTTTTTCCTGAACACTACTTTTCATCAATATTTAACTGAT
Source organism: Stichopus chloronotus (assembly GCA_021234535.1). Lineage (NCBI taxonomy): Eukaryota > Metazoa > Echinodermata > Holothuroidea > Aspidochirotida > Stichopodidae > Stichopus > Stichopus chloronotus. The sequence goes on along the minus strand of SFZH01000008.1, from coordinate 23,252,384 downwards.
TTTCGTCTTAACTGTGAAATGAATGTATGGCATGCTGTTCAACATTAGAAAACAATACTACGGTGTATTTTTTCCACAAAACTAATAGGTAATATTACCCATAATGCATCGAGAACTTTTCCTTTTATAGCTGCAGCTGTTTCCAAGTAGCTGTTGTACATTGTTGTACATTGTTGTGTCGATGGTTACGTTTCCTGTCACTTAGCCTGTATTAACTTTGTCCGAATAGTAAATAGTATACAGTAGCTAGTGTTTGAAAGATACTGTAGTTCACATGTTTTTAGACACTTTGCTCAAAGTAAACAGTCGTGGGAATTATACTGTAAATATTCGGAGAAAAATGAAAACATGCTATTGAAGCAGCTAAATCACCTCGAGTTGTTCCAGCCGGATTAAACATATATAGGGCAGTTCTAGGGGATAAAATAGGCCTAAGGTTTCTTTTCTTTCAACATCTAAAGTTACATACCCTCTACAGTTGTCTCTAGTTATGAACTGCCGGCTATAGTTAGGTTTTTGTTATTTTGTTCTCTCTTTTTGTTAGCGCATTCTAAGTTGAGAGTGGATAGCTTGAGCTACAGTAGTAAAGACGGATATAAAAGCCAGAAAGCCAAAAGGCTTTGTGATTGCAACATGGTTATATTATAACAAACATGAATTATCCACATGACAAGTATGAGATCAACTACAGTTATTGTTCTTAATGCACCACATTAATAACCCTTTAAGATATTGTGTTCACAAGGCTTTTACAGGTTGACTTCTGGTGAACGGAAATGACCTTTGACCTCAACCAAAAACAATAGGGATCATCTACTTAATATGACCAATATACACACCAAGTATGACATCAGTCACAGTTACCCTTCTGGAGATACAGTATTGTGTTTACAAGGTTTTTACAGTTTGGCCTCTGGTGACCTCAAATGACCTTTGACCTAAACCAAAAACAATAGGGATCATCTACTGAATATCTCTAACCAACACTCCAAGTATGACATCAGTCAAGTTACCCTTCAGGAGATATTGTGTTTACAATGTTTTCACAGTTTGACCTCTGATGACCTCAAATGACTTTTGACCTGGACCACAGACAATAGGGACCATCTACGCAATATGACCAACCCACACACCAAGTATGACATCAGTCACAATTACCCTTCTGGAGATATCGTGTTTACAAGGTTTTCACATTCTGACCTCTGGTGACATCAAATGATCTATGACGTTCACCAAAAACAATAGGGACCTTTTATATCATATGGGCAATCCACATGCCAAGTACAAAATCCCTCAGAGTTACCCTTCTTGACATATCGTGTTTACAAGCAAAGCGTCACATACACACGCACTTACGCACGCACAACCCCCCCCCCCCCCCCCACACACACACACACACGACATCACCATCAAATAGATTCCTTTTTCAATTAATACTACCAGCTGTACATACAGTTCCGAGTAAAATCGTTCTAAAAACAATAGTACTAAAAACCTATAATTAAAAATAAACTTCAGCCTATAGGTTTTGATCGTAAAATTTACCAGGCCCGTTGGCGCCTTTCACAGTGGGAGGGTTCGATTTTATCACAGGTGGAACATTTTACCCGACAATTATGACCAACAAGTTAAAACTCATTATTTATGTTGCTAATCTAAGCCCACGATCATAGGCTGAGCGGAACTCCAAATCTTGTAGGGGGTGTGGACCCCCCTAACCTCAGATGCAATAACTTTTCTAATATTCCTCTCTGAGCATGCTCTACAGACTTCTCAGGTTCTCCTGGCGTTATCAAACCATTCAGACGACTGGAGAGTCTTTGGCAATACACCTGCCTGAACAGTCAATTAAATTCTTGCATATTAATGACGTCTTAGATTCTGGAAGAATGTTCCTGTATTGTTTCCAACCCTATGGCAAGAATTGAAAAAAAAAATAGACAAATCCCCAAAAGGTATTGATTGTCAATGCCAACAAGGCTGTTGCTAATACGAACCAATATTCTGTCATGATATTAAAAGTACGCCAATTGTACAACATATAAGTACGTCATTTTCATTTTTTTTTTATTAATTTAAATTTCACTACTGTTCCAAGAATAAATTAGGATGCATAATTGATAATGATTCTTGTATCATCTTAACCCATCTGATATGTATTAGCATTTTTATTTTTGTCCATTAATTGAGATAAAAGTCATAGATTTTTATCTCATTAATTGAAAAATTGCTCTACTTCAAAGCTAGGTACACTAAACATGAGGCTTAGAACACCAAGGAAGTGCCGTTTCCTGCCACCTGGAGGTTTTTCAAAGCCAAAGTTTTCTTGTACGCTTTGCGCCAACTGATGGTGGCGTTCAGCTTAGACAGCCGTATTGGGCACTCATTCCCCTCAAATGCTTTTGTGTCCACCTTTATTATAGGTTCACGGGTTCATGTGACAAAAATCGATTTGGCATCATGAGAGGCAAAAGGCAAAATTATTCTTTTTAAGCAATAGATAGGGAAATGCCCCATCCTTCTAGATCTCTCCTGATGTCGAGTATCGGTGAATTCCTGATTTGACATAGCTTAAGTCCATCCCCAAGCATACAGGTATATCCATCCTCTAGTACAGCGGTGAAGAATAGGAATTATGAGTCATTCTCCCCCCCCCCCCCGGCACTCACACAAAATCAAAACATGGCTACGTCCATGTTTGTCTTTCTATCAAAATATATATATATATATATATATATATATATATATATATATATATATATATATATATATATATATATATATATATATATATATATATATATATATATATATATATATATATAAGATTATAGGACTCACGGAAAGGAAAATCTAGGAGTCCAACGTTATGCATCGCTATTGGTGTTTCATGAAATTTAATGTATTTTTAATTTATTTACGGTATTTTGGGGTTTTGGCCTTGGATTTGCTACTTTTGCTATTTTAATAACTGCCACCAGTGACGAAATAGGTCAGCGCATTCTTTATGTAGGTGTTTGTGTTTAACGAAACCTAACGATACGCTTCCTGAAATTTGCCTCCAACAGTTATATAAAATCGACAATAAAACTCAGGTTGAATACTTCTCAATGATAAAGAACAGGATATGGTTGTCTCAGTATACAAACGTTTATACAATTTTTGTTTCACTTGGAGCTTCAGTACGCTTCTGGCTATTAACGTACTCTGCAGTATCATAAATTATAGGTATGACCTCACACATGAACACGGAATTAAACAACACTCTTTTTTTTCGAATTTCTAGCAGTGGCAACTGGTCAAAACAAACGTAAATCGACGGGTGCATTTGATTTAGAAAAGTGAGTGAAGTTGAGAGCATGGGAGTACTACCTCGGAGGTACTTCCATGTTGAGAGCATATTCAGTGTGGCCTTTACCTATACTAGTCTTGTGTACCTTATCTGTAGTGCTGGCATGTAAAGTGATTAAAACTAGAATCTGAGTAACGAAAAATCTTAATTTATGATTACAAAATCAACAGTTTTTTTGCTCTATTCTGTTCAATATTATTGATGTTGTTTTTCATCCCATTGCAAAAGACAATAGGGATTGCGTTGAGTTTAAATAAAGTAAATTCAGTTGAAAAGAATTCTACAAACGAGAATTGTAACAAAGTCAATCTCTGACAAATGTTACAATTAAAAACAAGTGCTTGCCTTTATGGTATGTCGCTTTGTCTTTTTATGAACTAACATATCATTCAATCAACTTGCTCCTTTGTGACTGACGTGTATTACAAAGCGCTAGTTTTTCAAGAATGTGTGTTGGTTTCTTGGTGTTGAAGGAATTGAACTAAATAATCATTGCCTTTGATACACACATGTATTCTTATGTCCCAGATGCAAATGTAACTGAGTTACCGTATGTTCAATTTTACAACATTTTAAGTTTTATGCAAGTTCAATACAGTGGCTGCAAAATAAATTTCATTTCTTCTTTTGACGACACTGTTGCAACAAGCGTAAACTTTATTCTTTAAACTTTAATCTTTATAAGGATGGGTAATTGAGAAGAAAATGGTAAAATGAATTCTTATCTGCATCATTATTTGCTTTTACTTAATGTAATTATCATTTACTAAATTTAGACCAATTATTCCTTACGTAATTAAAGTGGTACTCCCTCAAGTTGCTATAGAACAAACGAAACAATGCCCGGCATGCAACAAATTTGCGTATAAATGGTAAACTTCATCTACCGGGGTTACTGAAAGTTCAAATGAAGATTATGAAATGACTGGCACTGTAGATTATGGTAAGTCAAATGCTTCAACCGGTGAGTCGAATTGATGAAATCAATAAACCTGGTTTATCAATTGGATAAACTGACATGGCTTCTTAAATTACTGAGCAATTAGCGCTGATCAACCTGGCATTCACGTACCAATAAACAATGCAGGTTTCTCGATTCACTGGACGTTTGACTGTAGTGCAATAGTTTAAGACTATTTTACTAGTTTTACTATTTCACTAGTTTAAATTATTTTTGGTCTGATTTTTTGGTCTGTATTTACAGGTACAGTATATGGCAAATTACTGGAGGATATATCTAAATATGGTGAGTCACAACTCCAGAGAACTAAGATCTTGGGATAGGCCTACGTACATCAGAGAGCTGATACACACATACGGAGAATAATAGCAAACATTTAAATAGAAGTTTACAGTACCAAACATGACTTACCTTGAAATATTTCATCTATTGAAGGTGTACCATTAAGGCAACCATCACGAGAGTCTGCTTCTCCCGAGTAATTTCCATCCAAAGCGTTCTCCATAATAAAATAAACTTTCTTCTTAGTAAAGTATTTGGTATGAGGTGACGTTAGTGTGAAATATAGACTGTCAGTTTTGTCCACTCCTTGCGTCTCTGTAACTGTAGTAGCTGAGTGTAACGACGTTACTACTCCAGAGAGCCACTGAAAAGAGCCGCTGATACCTCAATACCAGTAGTTTAAGGCTGATTGCTCAGTATGTCGGATCAGATACCTGATAACATGCAGGTTACTCTGACTTAAACCATAGTAAATACAGGGGGGTAGGTACAATGTCGGTACTACTCCGTGAATTCACTGAAATACGCAGCTAATACTTCAATATTACACAACTAACTGTTCAGTTTAGATACCTGTTCTACACTGTCTAACTGGTGTTACCGCACAGGTGATTGCCACTGAAAGCGGCTGTTGCTCCAATACCACACATCTAATTGTTCACTAAGAATGTGTTGCTGTTGATGCCTGAACCGTGACCAAATGACGGTCAACTATTTGTTGCACTCTACACTAACAACTGTTCCAAGGAAAGAATAACGCATTGTCGTAACCGCAGTACTTCGAGGTAACACTATATGGCTAAATTTCACAACAAGAACGAAAGCTCAGTCTTAAATGGCCTAGTGTGCTTCATTTTTTTTTTCTGTTTTTTTTTTTGCTGCATTTGTTTAAATGAATTAAATTATTTGTCATCATCAACACAAAAAGTCAGAAGGAGTTTCCTTTGAAAGGTAAATAATAAAAAATAAATAAAGCAGCCGTTAGTTTACAGCAACCTGAATAGCATCGATGATGTCTCTTTAATATTGTCAGATGTGAGTCTTGGGTAACCATTCTTCCAACGAATGGTCCCTGTAAGTTTATGTCGTATATTTGAATTTAGTAATCAGTCGAAGCCTTGACATTTTTGAATGACATCAGAGTCCCTTTAATAGAATAGTTCCTTCATCATAGAATAGCCCAGTTATGTCTATTAAGCTACTTTATTTAACAACTTGCGGATTACATGACATAGGTAGAATATGCTAACAACTCATGGGAATAGCTGTGTTGTCAATCCATATTTATTTTGACACTGTTGTGAATTGTGCTTGTAGAAATATGGCTCGATAGTGTAATACAGTATAACACAACACATCGGTATATTGTACGGGTATGCGTTAGATTTATCTGCAGCAGCGACACCATCTGAGACCAATTAAGGCTGGAGGAGGAGGAATCGGGTCCACTTTTTGGACTTGGACTCCTGATCTCTGAACTTGGGCTCTCTGAAATTGAACTTTGGCTTGCACTTGAAGTCGAGTCCATCAATAAAAGCCTCTTTCTTCATTTCTTTTCTTTTATTTCATTATAACCACAAAAGGAACAGCATTTCAACCTGCAGTATCGTTTCCTTTTCCCAGAGGTTCTACTGTAATTATGACAGTATGCCTATACTGTAGGTGCTGTATCATGATACCCAGCAAACCCACGACCCAAATGGGCACTAGATGGGTTTAACTGGGCTGACATGTAGGACTCAGATGGGTCACTCACATGTAGCCAAGATAGTGGAATAACTGGAACCCAGATTGCTCATATGTGATCAGCTGTCTTTTGCACCTTGCCGAGCTCCATGTGGGACCCATCTGGGCAATGTGTGTTTGGCCTATACGGATTATACATGGTCAGTTTGTGCAGCGCTGTATTTTTATGTACAGTAATTCATTTATTTATAAGAAAGTGTTTGTGTCTTATTCTGGTTTCATTCAGTGTGTCCTGAGATATATCTCTACTATGTTTGAACAGTTTTCAGTGCCATGTTAATCTTAGTGCATTAACTAACCTTTAAAGGCTAAATACCAGAAAGTGATATGTTTGAGTTGTTCTTCAATTTTGGACATGAACTCGGACTTAGAGTCGAAAAGAAGGGGCAAAAAAAAAATTGAAAGAGATGGTAAAGAAAATGCAAGTCTGAGTGCTTCAGCGCCCTCAGCCGCATTCAGGAATTGATAGCATTGCTCGTGCTCAGCGTTGAAAATTCAATCAAGTATAGTATTCATCATGAACTGTATAACTTTTTCAGACTTTTAGGCCAAAAACTCCCAATAATGGAAAGGGAAAGATTTCCCAAATACTTACGTATCATTGCTAAGCCTAGTAACATGCTAAGCCTGAGAAGGATAATTTCGGGCGGTCTAAGGTGATTTTTATGTAAGTTTTTCGTAGTGCGCTCGACCTAAGCGGCGATCTTCTTAGATAGTCTTCCCATAATTCTCAGTTCAACCCTTATCCAAAGTCTGGGTGCGTCACTGCAACAGGCACACTGTATTTCCATATCACACGGTATTACACTCAATTTATGTCCCAGACCCAGTAACAAAATGAAAATGTAGTTCAAGTTGATGGCGGTGCAGGTACACTTTCTAGCTGAAGCCCTGCAAACAATCCATGTGCGTGCACCGCCACAATGAAAAAAAGTAGGGGACTAAAGGTATTTTCACACCGGGTATTTGCCAAGTGCTCCTAGAATAAATAAATAAAAGAGGATTGATAATTCCCCATGATTCTTGTAGCATCATCTCAACCCATCTCATGTGTATTACCATTTTCATAGACTTACTTTGCTCTCGTTAATTGCAGAATGAGAACACTATTTCAAGGCTGCGCACATGCAGCTTCAAACACCCGGTGAGTGCCAAAAATAGTGAAACTTTTACTTGTACGATACAGGCTAATCGATGGTGGAGCTTCGCTTAAACAGTCATTCCGGCACTCACACCCACCTTATTTCAAAGTTGTTGTTTTCTTCTCCTTTTTTTTTTTGTTCTGCCCGCCTGCTCATCATGTATAAGTTGAATCGCATTTGTACTTCGCTAAGATAATTATCTTAGCTATTTCTAGTGTACAGCGCCCCTAAGCCGCTCTGACTGAAATCGCTAACTTGGTCACTGCAGTGAAATCACCCTTGCCGACAAAAACACTTTCAACGTGGTCCATTAGAAGATGGGAATTCCGCTTTTCATACAGTGATTTGGTTGTCATGTCAATTGACTTGGAGGAGATCGTTTGTGACGGAAGTTCAACTAGTATTTAAAGAGTCATGTGTGCTAGAAAGGCTTACCGTCTGTGTCCATTAGTCGGTTTTAATATCCGAGTCTGGCCACAATTACGAGCTTTCATGCAGGATGGAAACCATTATCTTAAAGAAAGGAAGGGTGAAATGACTCGACTATTGTTTCCATTGTGAACCGTGACAGGTAAACTACAAGTATTCGTATCTCTCTTGTAGTCCTTTTTTGTTTGGCACATTGCACTGATCGCAAACGTTTAATTTCGACAAGTAGCTGGGAGTAAAGTCAACCGGTATGGCAAGTAATGCCAACATCAAGATCGTACAAAGCACTACAATACAGTAATCTCAACACGAATGAGTGACTGAGGGCAGTATACATATTTGACGTTTAAGCGACTGCATGTGTGACCCTACAATTGAAGGCAAAACATTAAAAAGCCCCTAAGAATCAATGTCTTCTATATTTACCCCAAAAAATGGATTTTTCGTTGGAGGAATGGATATGTCAACAAGGGGAGCTGAATATGGAAGTGAATGGAGATAATCGGGGTAACATCAAGAATCTTATGACCTTTAAGGCTGACAGGAGAAGAGAAAGATGTGATATGTTTGAAAATATCTTCGAACACTTCTTTGTTAGTCCAAGTGACAGATGTGAGGTACATATACAGTATATGCATTACATGTGTGGACACAGGGACTAGTAATCCACGCCCAGCATTCGCGATCAGTTTATACCTTGTCGTCCGGCACAAACGTCACAAAATGTAGTAAGTATGACATCAAGAGTCGTATTTTGAGTTGCCATTCGAACATTTTGCGAGTACTTTACTATAACACTGCTTTGTATAAGACATAGAACGCTTCGGAGATCTACTTCCTAGAACCCCTGCACTGGGGTATTACCTTAGTCTCTACAAGAGGTCTTTGTGCAGGCTCTTGACCCCACCAGATTCTGTTGCACTTGCAAGAATCCCCCACTAAAATTTGTCTAGCTACAACTCTGTTCCTGTATGTTAATTTTGACTGAATGTCAGCCTCTGTAATGTCCGCCAACATATATACAGTGATTATTATCATTGAAACACTGCAGATGTTTAGGTGAAATCAAAGCAAGCTGACATCATTTCACATATACTTATGGGACTGCTATGTAGCTGATTGATGTTACGTTTCTGATTTATTTGTTTTGTTTACTTCGAAATTTGGTTTTCCTTTTTTTCTCTACCGTTTGTTATTCTTTTCTTAAATTCGTTCAATACGCCTATGTAGTTGTATTTGTCAGTACTGTCTACACGCGTTAAGCTTTTCGAGTTACGGGAATTCACCCTGGCGTCAGACTAACTTGAGCCATCTGGTTACCTTTACGATGAAAGACTGACACAAAATTATATGCAAACATTTAAACGATATGAGTTGGGTTAATGTTTACCACAGACGACAATAACAAAAACACCTGTTTAAGAACAAAATTGTAAACTTTTACTGAATACCATATCTTTCTTGTGTTAATTCTTAAAAGATCCATCATGTTAGTTTTTGCTGTACGCAAACAGCACTTAGACATTCCTACTCACTTATAATGATGTACTATGCAAAATTAAACATTTTCAAATGCCATAATGTAAATAACAGAGTTCCGAATAAATCTGTATAATAACATACCTGCTATATGTTGTAAAATGTAACCTAAAATGTAATGAAATACAGAAATACTTGAAAGTTATTTTAGTCTAGAAAGGAAAAATCTAATAAACACGACACTAAGTCAAGCTTACCACAAACTAATAACATAAAAAGAAATTGCAGTGTAAGCATTTGCATACGCTTGCTTGCAAGGTAAATATCTAGAAAGTAGCAGCTGACCCATAGATTGCATCTGCAATTCAAGCTAATGCCATACAATCTTTACTATCAGAATACCCGTTTTAAATTTGAGAAAGTTAAAGTTTTTCAACAAATATCAACTTAAGTTACCGTCATTAGTTTGTAGGTAACTGTCCATATAGTATAGTTGCAAGGCCACATTCTCAAGTGTCCTCTGAGGATATGTTTAGAGCAATAAATTATACTACCAAGTGAATGCATTAGGTTGATGTAGCCACTTTCAGCAATTCTACATAATCAGTTTCAGGTTTCAGTTAGTGACGTACCTAATTCCTTCTTGAATGTAGCAGGATATAGACGACAGAAATAACCAAAATATACACATTATTCCCTTAACATGACAACACTTCTAATTTTTACAGTATGAGAGGATGCAAGTAACATGTGCTGCAAAACGTATACAAAGTAAATTAAAATAAATGAAGGGTTAGCAACGAAAGTAAAAGATAGGTCCTGCTAAAGATAATAAAAATGAATATGTTTGTGAAGGCTTACACGTTCTGTACATATACTGGCTCAGCTTTACGTCTGGGATATTGAGTTTGCAGTACTTTTACATTTTGACCTCTGCTCTCTCCATATACGGTAACATTTGCTGTAAAAAGATATTGCTGTTGTACTGAATATGATGAGTTTAGTATTTGTACAGTAAATATCAAGAAATCAGCACAGGCCTTTTAATTACAACTCCATAGAATATGAATTCAATTACACTTTTACTGCTGGAATGAACCTTAACTTGTTTCGTTAAGTATATGCCCTCAGTCTACTGAAGTATGTATGAAGTAGGTCACCTTAGGTCACAATCTTCTGAGTACGTAAAACTTCAGCTGTAGAAGAGCTAGGCAGTTCGAGATTTAGGTTTGTGCAAGTTATACGTGGAAATAGTAGAAAGCAAAATATTAGACAGAAGCTTTACTATGAACTTGTAAATTGTTGAGATCAATGTGTGCCTTCATTGCGGTTCTGTGTTTACAAAGTAACCTTTAAAGTTTCCATTACATATATGTATGTATCTATTTCCAAAGTGGGTACCATTATATTATACACGCTTGTGAATTAATCAGTTTAATCTGTCTAATACACTGTACCGTGATATATCTATACGGAGAAACCCAACCTTATTTCCACATTAAATGTCTGTATAGAATGGCTATATTGACATATGTTGCAGTCAAGACAGGAAAAGAATAAATTGTATAACCAATGAATACTCTCAGGTAGAATTTTTAGCGATTTGGTAAAGGATACTTTGTCCCTCTGAAAATAATAAAAAAACAAATAAGATGGTAAATCTAATCATTATCGTGTTTACATAGTGTTGCTTCCACTACCGGATTCCTCATTCTGAAGTATCTCACAAGAAAGACACAGTCTTCATTTCCTTGTTCTGTGAGAGCACTTTCTAAAGTCGAGACGTTTGCAGCAGATATCAATGAGTTCTTGTCAAGTGTTTTGAATAAAAGAAATCCTGGATTTGCTACTCTCTTAATATTAGAAATGACATCTTCACGAAGGTGGAAAATATTTGCGATTTGGGAAGACTGTTCTGCATTAAGCTTCTCTGATAGTCTTTGTTTCAGTTGTTTGAAAGCTTCCATGATTGCTGTGAAGATAAGAAAATGTAAATGAGTATTGAACATTATGTGGTAAGGCAAGTAATTTCTAGAATCACCACCTGTTGTGTGCCTCAAACATTGATATCAACAATAATGTTGTAATTATTTTTTATGCAACTACTTACTGTTTGGTAGTACGACTTGGAATGGAGATATGACTTGGCTGGAATCCAACAAGTCTTTCACCTGCAAAAACCAAAAGGATTGCGTAATTTAATGTTGATTAATAGGAGAAGTGAACTCACTACTTTCACAAGTATATGCGTCAGGTAAACAAAGGATATTCACCACTAAAATTGTGAAGGGCATAATGTGATAGTTAATATTTTTTAAGGATGCATCTACTTTATATATTTCCTGACAGATTTTGGTGTTCCGCCCCACAGGCGAACAGTTATATAAGACCCAGCATCGATGAAATGGGAAAATATTTCTCAATATATGTAGTGTCCAGGTATTCCGCAGATATAATGTTGTATTGAACACCAGCGGTGAATGATAGTACGTGTAAAGTTAAGATGATGATTTTAAGACAGTTACTCATCATCCTAATCTACACTTTGGAAAAGGGATAAGCAAAATTCTCAATTAGTTCTGCATAACTCTCAAGTAGTTCTGCATAACTCTCAATTAGTTCTGCATAACTCTCAATTAGTTCAGCATACGGGGGGGGGGGGGGGGCGGAGTGTTTTGATCAGACATATGGTCCTTGTATGCTCATGGGGGTCTTGCGACACTTAAATTAGGATTGTGTTTGCACAAGGGTAAGTTTGGGGCAGTCTGTGGGAGGGGCTAGACTTCATCCTAATCTACACTTTGGAAAAGGGATAAGCAAAATTCTCAATTAGTTCTGCATAACTCTCAAGTAGTTCTGCATAACTCTCAAGTAGTTCTGCATAACTCTCAAGTAGTTCTGCATAACTCTCAAGTAGTTCTGCATAACTCTCAAGTAGTTCTGCATAACTCTCAATTAGTTCAGCATACGGGGGGGCGGAGTGTTTTGATCAGACATATGGTCCTTGTATGCTCATGGGGGTCTTGCGACACTTAAATTAGGATTGTGTTTGCACAAGGGTAAGTTTGGGGCAGTCTGTGGGAGGGGCTAGACTTTAAGGTATTAGCGTTTCTATGTAGGAACCATATATAAGGTGCAACCTACATTTTTTTTCACCAAAATGACGGAAGACTATCTCTTTGGAACTCTGCAAAATGCTATTGACACCGTGACAACAGTACAGTTATAATTGTCTAATTGCTGCAAAGAAAGCCACAAAATAAAGTGAAAATTGCGGTAGACTTAAATCACCAGAGTGGTATCCAAGTCACATTTTTTCTGGTAAGTCAAGTCAACAACACTCATTTTAGTGACTCAGTCTCAAGTCATGACTCGAGTCATTGTGTTATTTCAATTGGTGGGGGGGATCGGCCAGAATTTTACAAGTCAGGCAGTTTTACGAGCTATCGACTCGAGTGTAAATTGAATTTGTCCTTGTGTGTCCCAGTTTCAAGGGAAAATTTCAAATTAAAATGTGCACACTCAGGGAATTATGTATGATACGCTTGCTGTCAATCCATGATCTTACATGATTGATGTTTATGTCGTAAATTGGAGAAGGACCAGTAGAAAACATGTAACCCCCTTTAAAGCTCAGAAGTTTCTATGTTTCGATAATAAAGAATAATAACAACAGGATAACAACAGTAACTCACTCTTCATCACGATGAAGAAGAAAACAGTGTTCCAAAATTTCGTGCATTATATACTTATAATATTATGCATATTCATTGCAACGCATATGGCGCATATGTCAATCGGCCTGTTGGCCTTCTTCATTTTATTGGTATTTATTTTATTGAGCATACGTTGATTTCTCAATGTCGATTGGAAAGAATATATACAACCAATTGGGTGAACTAATTACCTTCAATTTGATATTGAAGGAGGACAATTGTTTCAAAGGTTTTTCTATTAATTCAATCTCCAAATGGATTGTGTCTTGTCTGCTTTTATTTTGAAGACGGAGTTCAACCACATGTCTGTTCTGTAGCCACAGCATTCTCCCATGAATGTCCTATAACAAAGAAATCAAAACAAAATATCGTGTAATTGTATTTAGGAGGTTTTTCTGCTGCATTCATGTTTCATGTATCCAACTTCTGACAGTCTATAAATACTTTGCAGTAATGCAAATGAACATGCTATCCAAACCTCCAGTGAGTCATACCTGAAAAAAAGATGTATATGAATATAAAAAATAATTAGTACAATGATCACGTCTAGAGGGGTTGCATTTTATTAGAGGTTTGATGAGTCTATTTACACCTAAATATCCCCCAAAGATTATGAGTAGACTAGCTTACTACATTTAGAATCTCCTCTCGAGACCGAGGAATTGATTGATTAATTGATTTTCTTTATCATGTTAATTTTTGTTTATAATCTTACAGGTCTATGGCTTCTTTTATAAAACATACATGCTAAGAGTACGCAAGCATTTAAATTATCATACCTAACCATCTTCAGATATATAAAGATATACAAAGAAATGAGAGGATTAATGTACTTTTTAATCAAATTGTTAATGAGTTCGACAATCGTTCTTTGTGATTAGTATTTTGTGTAATTATATAACTCCAACTGACAATATTGTAAGCAGTCTGAAAAGGCAGAGATATTTTGACATTATTACATCATGAACTGCGACTTCAGGATTACTTAATTTTGGAAACAAGTTGAATAGGAAGTATTTATGTAAGAAAATGCATTACATATGTAGGTACTAACCAAGTTCTTGTTTTGTAGAAAACATTGAGGGGTACTGATTTTAACGTTGACAGATAAAGTTGAGCTCATAGATTCAAGAAGAACACAAACAGGATCATGAATTTCGATGCCATTGGTTTTGTAAACTTCATCGTAGATGAGACTCTGTAAAAATAAAACCAGTTAATTTTCTAACATTATCTAATAAAAATAGTGGGGTGGTTATGCTACCATGTCATAACTGTACACTTAAATGGGTCCGTCTAGTGTGATCGTGTTCATTACATGTTAATAACCAAATGCTTGTAGCAATCTCTTCAAGTCACTTGGTTTTATTTCTTTACTAAATTGCACATTTAGTCAATATCTTCTAAGAACATTTTCGAGTCATTGCAACAACTTAGTCTTTAATTTAATTAATTTTGGTGAACTACTTTGTAGCATAGTAATGTACTTAACGTAGGCCTACTTAGTTTTAATCAGTGAGTTGATATATTTTATGCATTTGCCACCTCAAAACGCAGAGACATGAGAAGAACGCAGTAAATGAGATCAAATTGGACGAGTTTGAACAAACAGTTACAGATTACAACTAAATATCATTTCATGTAAACTTACATCATATTCTACTTTTTCATCATTAAAAAACCAAAGGCAGATTGTTGACTCAGTCTTCCCCGTAGAAATTCTTTTCAGTATTGGAACAACACAGATTTGTTTCCTTATCTTGGAATGGTAAGGGACGTGAGGACCAATGAGACAGGGTTTCTGAAGTTTTACTTCTAGATGATGATTATGCATTAAACAAGTGAACTGTTTAGATCGAAGATCCCATTTGATGGTTTTATCTAGAAGAAAAGTTAAAATAAAATAAAAAATTTCCAAGATTTTTTGCAGTCTGTAAAATTCTTCCGTTGCTATGACCTTTCATTTGATATTTTTTTATTTAATTAATCATGACAACAGTTATTGTTCATACTTTATACATATCCAATCTTGGGGTGAATGAAAAACTGTTTATTTAACGCTGAACGAGGATGAATCCTTTAAACTGTTTTACCCTTTTATATAAGACTAATCATATAATAGCAGGAATTAGAAACTATAGTACATTAATATGCCCCAAACAAGAAAACACACACACACAAACAAACAAACAAACACACAAATGAAATGATAAGCAACAACGAAACACTGGATTAAAATTACATCCATATAAAGTAAGATGCTGCTAGGGAGTGCTAACTTGTCTAGTTTTGTCTACTTGTCTACTTTAATTTGAAATTATTCGGACATATTCCCATTGATTTCCTAATGTTTAGTACCTGGTTAAGGACACAGGGCTTTGGACGAGCAACGATCAAATCCTTTCACTTCAAAATTCTCACTACACCCGGGCGACACCATGGAAACAAGTGGTGATGAGCCAATAGCAACTCCCACTTTATACAATGCCCCCACACATGAAGGAGCTAGAGCTTTGAAGTAGGTGCTACTTGAGCACCAACAGTGCAGTAGCTTACAGAAGAGCAATCGAAGTGATTGTCATTATGATCGGTGTAACAAATGAGTTTCCGGACCAAACAGGTCCTAAATTCTAGGAACAAAAAGGTCTAGACTGAGGGACTCAAAATACTGTGGTGCCAAAATTTAGGACCTAAGCATTTATTAAACCCCAGGCAATTTCAGGGTCTGCAAACTAAGAGAAACAAAGAGGAAGAAAATATCCAGATAACAAAACAATTGAGGATAAACAGTTGAGGAATTGTTTATTTGTCCAAAAATATAGCATATAGATATCGGAAAGAGAACTACCATTTATGCTTTCATGACAAACTCTCAAGTTTAATCAAACATTCCCTAGAAGGATCAATTCATAAGGGATTCGAAGTATGGCTCATCAATGATAACAATTAAATAACAACTTCAGTTACCACTAACTTAACCGACAACTAATGTTGTCTGCATCATACAATCTGTATAGGATAAGGATTTAGTGTTATTTTGTAAAGTGACCCATAGGGACATTGTAAAATCGCTGAACACCACCAAAATATCACTATCATGTATCATGTAAACCCGTTAAACCCATTTCTGCAACAAAGCTGGCCCAAGCTTTGGTGAATATAGAGAAAGAAATAGCTTAGAAGTATCCTTAAGGCCGACGATAGACATCGTCATAAAATAACCCATAGGGGCCAAAACCCAAATTACCTGAACACACTACCTACGAACACACTACCTACGAACTATTGCGCTTAAACTTCAATAAAATCAATCGAAGCAGAGGAAAACATATTTTGAAACAGTGGGCAGAATTTCATAAAATAGTCCACAGGGATTAAGTGGGAAATTGGATCTAATATTCAAGCACACGTTTGGCACCAATATTCAAGTGTCATTATGACACCACGAACAATGCACAACAGAATTATCAGGAGAATCATTTTGAAAGATTTCATTACATAGCCCATCAGGTCTATGCAAGAACAACATACCTAAGACAATAGATGGGACTATTGCACCGTGTCGTTATTCTATGAAAAATTCATTTAGAGTATATGGGAGAAGAAATGGTTTAAGCTGTAGTAGACAGAATATCGTAAATTTCACCCAGGCTAAGAGACAAGTGGAACATTCATTTCAAAACACGAGAAATACCCTACTCCTAGCCAATCATTATTGTGCCAGACCTTCAACACTCTATACAAGACTTTGTAGGAGTAGTAGTATTTTGTGTGATTTTGTAAAATTGGACCCACACAGGGCATTGGACCTAACATTTCTGAACATCTATCTACAAAAGGACGAATAGAAAAGAACTTCCAAATGACGAATGTAGCCAAGTTTTAAGAATATCAACAAAGTCACGACTGAGGAATATGTATAGAAGTTTTGCCATGAGTGGTTAGCAGGCCCCTCCAGATAGATCATAATTTAATATAATTGACAATGTAATATAACCACATTACCCAGGGAAATAACATGGAAATCAAATAAAAGCAGCAGATGTTTCTATGAATCTTCATCCATTTTTCAACACAAGAACAAACTTTGTTACCATTCCTATGAGTGACATCTGATTAAAAAATTACAAGCAAATCGGATTCCAATTGAAATTTAAACATCGAGACCAGAGTTTCTCCCTTTTAAAGTAAGGTATATCATGTAAAGCTCCACACAAAGTTCGTGGGTTGAGTGAAAAGGATATTTATATTTTAAGTTTCGTAAATGGCAACATATGCCGGGCACACTGTACTTAATAAATTACAGTGGAAAAATACACCAACAAAATATCCAAGAGAGGATACTAAGCACTGGGTAAAAGATATAGCAGAAAGGGTAATAGTATGACTACTGAAATGTAAGGGTTGTATCATGTTGGTCACATATAACAACATAAAGAAGGTTGTCATTTCACAAGCACCATCAATGAGTTACTACAGATACTGTGATGTGTTTCAACACAAGCGATTGGATATAAAGTGTGATAATTCATATCAGATTGCAAACAACTTACGAATATGTTTTGACAAGATAATAAAATTCACATATTTTTTCCACGCTTAGCTTAATAAACTCTGCCGAAAATGTAACGTACAACTACCTTCTTTTGCTACACCAGTGTACATAGCAAGTCCTCTCTGTTCACTTGGAATCATGGCACAGTGTGGAATAATCAGGTTGACAGGTTTATCAAAGATAATATCTTCTGGACCAAATTTCACAAATGGCACAAGTCTTAAGCTTTCGTTTGAGACTGGTCCATTAATAGTAGGATCAACAGACACACCGAGGCTAATGATACGTCCGGTGTTCAATGCACCCGCTGGTACACGTAGATGAACACCAGCAATATGCAGCTCTCCTCCATGTTGATCCATGTAGTGCTCTCTGTAAAGAGAAGATCCAGGAAAAGAAGAGAATCCACCTGAAATAAGAAAGGGATAAATGACTTTAGATGACATAATATTCCAAAATTCGATTCATTGCTACTCTAAAGAAATGCGCCCATTCCCCATCAAAAAGAAGAAAACGTTTACACTGACATTAGCGAATGGTGTAAATACTTATTATCTAAGTTGTCGAGTAATTGCTACGTATGCTTTGGAGAATGCTAGTCAAAATTAGCACAAGCGCAATGTATTTGGGTTTTCGGTCTTGTGATTTTGCTCCGTATCTTCAATTTCATTAAAGGTGTAAATATATAAGGAAGCATAAGGGATTGAATTTCATTTGAGACTAACGATTGCATATAGTGAAATATGTTATAATCATAACATGTTAGAATAAACTTAGCAATAATGTCGAACGAACTATTACTTTTGTAACTTTCTACCAGATAGGGCCCTTCTTCATATGAGTAGTTGAACAGAAATGTATGTTTCTTCCGCAACATGTTGTCAAAGGGTTTCCCTCTTTTAATTGGTACGCAAACGTAAAATATCAAGGACAACGCTCTTACCGTGTCTTTAAGCCCAGCTCTCGTTCGAAAGTATGAATGGGCCTGAACCTCTTCAAGAAAATAAAAAGTTACTAGATTGATGGCCCAAAATTTTAGGTCAACTTCAGAGCACTCTGCGACTAAACTTTTTTTTATTGTTAACGTTGGCCCATGTTCATTTGGATAGTGGAAACAATCCAACGGTTGGCTTTCCTAGGCTGATTCAACGTACGAGTGCAACAGCCAATCGTTGGTACATTGACCCAATTTTGAATCAATATAACGGTTGATTGTGTAACGTTGCCACAACGTATTTAAAATAACTTTGCAAATAATAACCTGCACCCCACCATATCCAACCTTTCCCTAGTGACCTCGTTTGGTCTTTAGTTTAGACGAATAACATAACGCATTAAAAGTATTTGAAATATTTGCATTTGATGAAGCATTATGAACCAAAATCTGCCTATTCTGGCAATTACTTTTTCACCCAAAGATACACAAAAACCTCAGCACTCCCAGGGGCTTAACCTATGCACCCCACCAAAGCTGTTGCTACATTTGATTTACGCTGACTGTCGCCACGGTCTGCTCCGTCTCCGTGGTCTCAAGTCAAATTAGTGACCTCATATTTATTGCCAAAAGCCAGTATTGTGAAACCGTAAATGCCATGCATTTTTGATGGAATTATAATAGTTGCACAAACTCGGTTATTTCCATTTCTGAGAAGCCAGGAAATGAGAAATCCAGCACTGTTTAATCTTTAACATTGAACATCTTTTGTTGTTATGCTTCTAGTATTTCTCATGTTAGGGCGCATTCATGGAATGCAAGGTCGAGACTGAAAAGAAAATGACTCGTTTCCTTGTACTCAGATCTGGACTTATTTGCATAGAAAACAACAAATTTCACTATTGAAAGCTTAGAGTCTATCAGTAACGTATTAATAATTGAGCGCTATATTTGCTATATTGGCCATAATGTGTTTGAAAACATGTTCACAGCTACTATGTTCTGATATCTTCTAAGGACATGAATGTGTAATACTGGTATTCATTGGTTCCAATGCAGTACAAAATCAGGTTTGAATCGGCTTTTAACCAATCGGGTAGAGGAAACGAATTAAAGTGTGTATGAAATGTTGGTATAAAAATACACACCATCGTGGTCAGTGAAAGGACAAATCACGTTATCATTGCTGATGGATGTATCCTACAATTGAATACATTTTATAATTTATTTAGATCTTCAGCAGCCCCAAACCATCCCTTTATTACGATAAACTTATGTATTCATGATTTTTATCAAAGCGTTCTGAATAGTATAGACTCTCTTATATTGACGTCATCTAACAGCAGCAAGTCCGCCCACCTAAGGACAAACGGACAGTAATCTACATGTAGTCGCGGTAGCTGCGTTTATAGACGGCAGTGAGACTAACTTTAAATGACTAGCTTTTCCGACGGTGAGGTGAGCTCTCCACTCTACTATTGTAAAGTCACATGCAACTTAGGACCTCGTACACATAACGGGGCACATAAATGAACTTTCATTTGGAAACTTTTATTCTTGTATTTAAAATATGTTGCAGACGATGATCTCAGCTGATTTGAATATTTAATGACCTGGAGTTGAGTTCTAAAAGGGTCTTTTCATCATTGTGATTGATTCCGTGGCGCAGCTACGATATTTTAAGGATGGGCAGAGGTATAAACTCCCCCAACTGAAGAAATGTGTAAATGGTTGTGGACTTGATTTTGAAAGTGTGGGTTGGACATCGAGGAGGGGATGCTGACGTGAACTGGTTCGAATGTGAGCACAGTTGTGATGTCTGATACCACGGAACACATGGTTTATCGCCGGGGAGGTGTCTAATTGTTTTGGAGATTTTATGCTTCTGTAGGGTGGATTAGATGCAAAGTGGTGCTACATTTGATTACACCTTTTAACTGAATATATCTCCAGAAGTTGCTATTTAGGAACTGAATTTTATTTTTTTTGTCATCTCAATGAAAATATTCACTTCTAGACTTCTGCGTAATTCAGAAAGACAATGTGGTAGGCCTGGGCATTTGAAAATATAGGATAGACCTTTAAACCCACCTTATTTACTCAATTGTTATTCCCTATGTCACAATATCGAAAACATCCTGATCCAAGAGTACAATGTCGAGCTTGCCAAGCACCAGTATCGGCAGAAAGTTCTCTTTAACACCAAATTATGCAATTCACATCTATCTCCTGCCTCTTTGTTGGATACAACGACGTACATTCCTATATGTACATTTTGCAATATGGAAATTTACCTGTTGTTACAGGTAATTTACACGTTGTAATAGGCAACTAAGAGGTATCAACTGATTTAAGATGAATAACTTGTTAAACCAATTTAAAGCAACTGGTAGTTGTTAATTACCTGTTGTTCCCTGCATATCAAAACCAGTCAAAATGTAAAAAGGAATCAACTGGAATTTTCTCCTGGCCAGTGGAAAGCAATAGTGATCATCTAATTACTAACGTGTACTTAGTGTGTTCGAGTAACAAGTTCTGAACCCCTTGACGGTTGAGTGATCCAGATTATAAGAATTTAATATCTAAAAACATCACTTTAAAGAGACACAGAAAAAAATAGGTAAATGAGCGTCAGTAAGTTGCAAGTTCTTGTAGCTACACAAACATTAATACTGCAGACTTTAATCTCGTGGTGTAATTCTTGTAATTATTTAGAATCAAAATCAATGTCCCTTTTTATTCTAAAATTTGGATGAAATAACGACATTAAAATTTACCACAGTCATCCTTGGCAAGTAGCAATATTCTTCTCCCCAAGTCTAGTTTACTACGAGACAGTTTCAATGCCCTTTGCACATCAAGCCTCTTGAATCCCTCTGCCATTAAAAGTTCGACATTTCTGGTCATCTTGATATCACTTTCTTGAAGATTTTCAATTTTTTCATTAGCCTGCAATTTTAAAAACAAGTAAGGGCAAAGCTATTAAGTTGTGAAGTCTAGTATCAATTAGACATTAAAAGGAAGGGAAAACTTACGCATATGAAAATCTGTCAAATGGTTACATTGTGGGCTCAAAGTCAGACATATATTGTCAAAAATCTCACGTGTTGTACTCACTTTTCTCCCGTCATCATGTTTAACATCATTTGTTTCCACCATTTCTTTCCTTGATTCTTCAATGTACTTCATGACATGGCGTCCTATCCTATCAAGTTTATTTTTTCTCAATCCTTCATATAAGTCAAACATTTTATCCGACATTATCAGTTTTCTGTTATCCAGTATTTCAATGAGAACCATTCCAGGATTTTTATTCACACGAATTTGATCTCTTTCATCTTTTGTTAGCTTAAAGAACTCAGCTAGCTTTTCACAGTGATCTTTAGTTAGCATTCTTGACACAGTCTTCCTCATATCTTCATAATGCTGTAAATCTGTAAGTACAAACACATTACACCACGAAGTGAAATAATCTTGCATTGCTTGTTATACATCAAAATGCAAAATTAAAATCGTGCCATGAGAATATACTCCCGAAATTAAGCAACAAAATACAAAAATTGGTCAGTTGGCTTATCAAAACCAAAGAGACTAGTACTGTCACTTCAACTTGAAGGTATTCCCCCATTTGTATGCATTTACCTTTGTTCGACTGCCTGTTCAGTAGGCTTTGACTCAGTGGTGAGAGAAGAATGTCCTTGACCTGAAAAGCGAATGAAACATGATAAGGAGACAAATCCGATCAGAAAATTTACTCATCATGCAATGACAGAGTACGTGTCATTCAATGAAAACCAGCAAAACATAATCAACGTGCATGACATAAATAATACAAAACACATATTTCAATGTATTGAATTCTTCATTCTTTAATCAAAGTAGTTCATACAGTTTACTCTTTTATCAAGTATATCCACAATCACTATCTACCACATGAATACTACCATTATATCTCTAGAGAAAAAATAAATCACTCCATGATATTCTTCAATGTTTTGCCGGTTGCTTTAGGACAGGAGTCCGGCAAACAGTAATTCTAAGGAATTACTCAGCAACAATCCCCTTAGACTGAAGAATTAGAGCTGTTTGGTTCTTTTCTCCTTGTGATAACTTCAACTCCACGTCTATCATTGCATCAGATATGGCACCATCTTGGTATTTTGTGAGCCTAAACTGGTGAGTAACTCTGCTAGCAGCACACAGGTGATCAATTTCTACAAACTACAAAAGAGAGCAACAAATTAAGGAGAAAATATCAAAGAAGCAAAAAATTAGCAACAATTACTGAACACAGCAGTAAATGTAGTAACATAAGTACTTGTAAAAAGCATCCAATAAAGATGATATAATTCATGTCCATTATACAAAGTACGGGTCCAAAATTGGAGCCATGAGAAACATCACATTTAAATATCTTTGTCAAAATTTTTCTTTTCATGAGAAGTAATTTGTTATTGTTTTTCAGATAAATAATTTTTGATCCAGTCATTTAATACACATAAAACCCATATGCAATTAATCTTATCAATTGTAATTGTCAAGCGTAATCAATTGTATAAAACGCTTTAGAAAAAAGAAGACAGAACCTATCGAAGTTTTATTGTTTTTATTTAATTATCTAACTTATAAATAACAGTGACCAGCGCGAGTGGTGGAATAGAAACTGGAGAGAAATTGTATTGTTGGAAAGAATGTGGTGTTTATTCCTGAAAAGAAGTAGTATTTAATATCATTGTGTTTATGATCTTCGGGAAACACCGGAGCACAGAAGTGACAGGTAATTTATAAAATCGCATTGGGCGTGATATTTTTTATCGCGATGACCTCTGTAATTTTTAAGTGTTAAGAAAATTACCCATGACCAAACGCGAAATTACAAGTATGCGTCATTAAAATAACATGAACTACTGCTGAGGAAATTCCATCACTAAACCGACCAGCGATGCCGTTGAATCTCAATACTTTTGGTTGTTTCTCCTTGTTTGCTTGAATATATTAGAAAACAGTTTCGTTGTCATCTCATATCCCTCTGAACTGAGGTGGGAGGTGACATCCATGTTATTTTATATTTTCTAGTGCATGTGATTCTCAACATGACTTGTGATTGGGTTAACTAAGTGCTCCTGGAGCAGTACAGAAACTTAATTGCCTTTTCTTTTAATTTGAAACAGTCTCCACAAAAAAAAAAACAACATGGCTTGTTGTAAAACATGAATACCCATGATTGCAAAACAGATGATGTCGAGTATTGCATAGTGTCAGTTTTTATTTTGTTAACCCTATATATTTTGCCTCTTAGTTACTTAATTACTGAGTTTCACATTGGTAAGTGATATGGATAATTTTAAAGAAGAAAATACATGCTTTCAAAATAAAACCCTCCCGGCATATAAAATTCTCAAATGTCTTTGAAATAAAGGTTTAGCAAAGTTAAGGAAAGGATTAAGAAAAGGATTAACATAAGACATATCAAGGGAGTTCTTCTCTTGACGTCACAAATTTACATACTTAGCCAATGTTTATTCATAATACACCTAGGACACACTAATTTTCCATTCATTTAATTGGTCATCGTCGATGGATTTTGTTGGAATTTGTGGATATTTTTAACATTTTCAATGTTAATTGCACCCAATACCCCAAAATATAATTTTCATGTCACACGACCTTTACCGTCACTCGCTTGCCTAAATGCAGTTTGTTACTGGTGTATAGTGTGCATAGTCTACTGCACAGTGTCAAGGTGTTGTTCGGTATTTCGGGCTTATCAGTAACAGATAAACGGAGGAGAAAAATTTGCATTAAACTCATTACAAACTGATTGTATACAATTTCGTTTGAAGAAATCCTCTTCTTTCATTGTTATGCCTTGTGTTTAGTCTTAGTGAGAATGCAAAAAGATGATAGATGTAAACATTTTCCGTTGAGCATCGGTTTTTTGTTTTTGGCCCAGTCGGCCGGATTGAGGTCCTTTAGTTATCAAAGGCAAGTTTAACGTCTCAACGACATCGTTCTCAGGAACCTCTTTTTTTGCAAGTGAAAACCCGACGTCAGACGGAAGTCAAAAGATAATGTAGATTTTTTGCCCACTTCAAATAAATTGACGTTCAATGGACACTGAGAGGTCGAATTTTTGTTCGAGCAACGTAAGATGGCAGTCTTTGGCGACGTCGTTTGCAAACGGCTACGGAACGGACGTCGGATTGGCGTATACGCGATCATAAAACTGACGTAGAACCGACGGCAAAATGTGCTGTTTACATGAAATGTATGAACAATAGATACTGGTACTAAAATTCCAGCTACATTCACCATAGCATCAGTATGAGTATTGTTTAATTTAGTACGGATATTGTAAATAACTGAAGTTCTGTTTTTTCTAATGCTTATTGGCTGGCTAAGAGTTGGATAAAAACCACATGCTGAGAGGTTACTGAGAAGAACTTTTGACACCCAACTAAAATCCCCAATAACAAAGCAAAAATTTATCGAGAGAGGCACAAATAGTAACAATGATCTCAGTCCATGTTAATGAAAGTGTTGAAAATTTCTACCTGAAAGGATCATTGTCTACTACATGTAAGTTTATTATTACTTGGATATATTCAGTTCTAGCGATGCTTGTTTCAAAAATGATCAATGATCTCATCTTCACGCTACAGACACATGAGCAAGACCACATAGAATAAAACCAAACTGTTTACTTCTTAACCATTTACATATCATTTAAAAAAACCTGTAAATAGGAAATTTTATTAACCTTTTTTGCACTTTCTTTGCTCAGAAGATACTTGTCTCCCTGTACTATCATGGCCAAGACAATGTGAGAATTTGTATCTTTTCCTCTCAAAGCACGACTAACTTGAAATGTTGTATAACCTCCGAGAGTCAGCTTGGACGTCTGATCCTGTAGCAACATCTGTAACAAAGAAGGGATTTTCTCATTCATTTCATGGACTTACTTTTTCACATATTATTATCATTAGCTGATAAAAGACAACAATACCAAAAGGAAACAACCATTCCTGTCGGTGGTACTATATGAACCAAATTTCATGAAACAGTAAGTGATAATGTTCTGACTTTATTAGCAGTGTTCCCTTTTGAGCGTCACGGATAAATTTTGAAGTTCCCAGCAAAGTATCTGGAACCCAGATGGGCACCAGACTGGTGTAACTGGGTTTACATATGGAACCCAGATGAGCAACCTTAATGTAGTCCAGATGAGATAACTGGAATCAAAATTTCACGTTTGAGCCCAGCTGTCGTTTACACCGTGTACCCTATCTGGGATCCATCTAGGCAATGTGGGTTATGCCTATATGGGTTATACAAAGGCAATCTGTACAATCTTTCTCAATAATAATATACAATCGCAAGAAGGCCAACCGATTCCGTGTTGATTGAGAACAGGCCGGCGGAGCAAGAACAGCCGCAGGGAAAGCAGCAGGGGATAATAGTTCCTTGCAGACCGTGGGAAGGAGCAACTCCCGCAATTATTTCAGCCATGGGAATAATGTGCATGCAGCCTAGACGATAGAGAAATATCTGGCTCTTTTATACTGCGTTCCCACGGAACCGGGCTTGCCCCGACCTTGGACTCCCTGTTCAGCCCGGTGTTTTAAATCCGTGTCCTAACGAGTTGTAGACCACCTCGAAGCAGGGCAAAAGCTTCCTGCGCGAATTGTATACTATACATCTCTGCAGTGTTTACGTTGACCAATTGATGGTGATGAAGCTACAGATTAACCAATGATGCACAAAGGGGCTGTGTCTTCAGTATGCAAATGTAGCGTGCACTGCTTTTGTATGTAGCACAGTGCGGTGCATACACAACTGCAGGAAGTAGTTGGGCCGGCAACTCCACAGGCTTAATGATAATATATGCAATAGTGATGTAATATCATGGGATTTGCCATATGGCTTTGCTATAAGTTTGTAGAAAAAATACATCAAAAAGAGCTTGGATACTTGACTTCATGTATTTCTCATTATTAATGATTAGGCGTTATACGTATTGACTGATCAATATCGATGACACGAGACCGCCCGTACTGCCATACTTGCACTCATTAGGGGAGGGGGATGCAACTATATTTTTCCATGCAAATTCCACGGTAGCACTTTTTGTCATGTGGAAACCCTGTTTGCATAAATGTCAAGCATAAGCATATGGCAAACTAAGTTACAAAAGTGCATATTGGATACGAAAGGTTCCATGTAACTGGACGATTGGACTACCGGTACCATATACTTACCCTGTACTAACAATAAGCGTTCAACATGATGGTTTTACATGGCTTATAGTGATAGGGAGCTGTTGGCATATTGAGCAATAGGCGCATATCGTGAGGCTTGAATAGTGGGCTACGTTTATCGTTTACCAAAACATCTTCACAAATTGCAAAGGAACAACAATGTTGGAAGCTACGCCATGTTCCTTGTTTACCAAGGAGGTGAGCAAATTGAATCATGATGGCTATCAGTCACCATCTAACTTAAGCAGATGTCGTTGTGTACAATTGATGTTACACCTCGATTGGTGACATGAAAAATAAATGTAGTACTACAAACTTAAGCAAGTTTCAGTATATTGTTTTAGGCATGTATGTCAGAAACAAAAAAATGAAATCATCGAAACCACGCACTTGTGCGTTCTGGTTCATTCTTCTTCCTTTCAATTTCTGCAAAAGAAAGTTCAAATCACAACTTGTCACATCTATCAATTAAACAATTTTCTGCAAAATGTCCAAGTTTTCACTTCCCAAACCAGAAATACAAATGCCAGGATGTGATAAGTTGTCATTCAACATTTGGCGATTATTGTTAAGTTGCTAAGAAATGGGCGACATAACTTTTCGCATTTATTTTTTAATTTCTCACGTACAAAAACAAGTGAACAAGTCAATATTTTGCATGAAATTATTAAATTGGCTGCATGTAATAAGGAATTGTCATGTGAGTATTTTGCAGTAAACTGTCGACTTATAAGGGCCCGGCACTTAGGTTTCTGTACATACTGTAAAGGCGCGTTCACACTACAACGATATCGGATCGGATTACGATCCGATTTTTTTTATTTTTAGTAAATATCCTCTCCATCTCTGATCGGAAAGAACCAAAAATTTGTCAACTTGTGTAAAGATATGATTTGTACCAGAGGACCACGGCCATGAAATGTTATCTAATTATTTCGTGACGTCACATCGACAGACAGCTTTTATCGGACACTCGTAGTCCGTTCTTTTTATACACGTTAAACCATATATCCAAAACACCTTCAAAAAGATTCAATATACAGCAAAACTTGTTTGATAAATTTACACATTATTGGATATGCCATTAAAGGGACAATTTCTTTCCTTTTTTGTTGATTGTAAACACGGGCATATATAAGTAATTTGATAAACGCTTTTCTTCGTTTTTCATGGCACAATTTGTCCATTGATTTTCCCTTGCTTCTAACTTCTCCCCTTAAATAAATTTCAAACTGCCAGAACTTTTGTGGAGTGATTTCCTTTTTGGGTTCCCAGTTTAAAAGAGCGAAGTGTTTCTTGACGTTTGTCAACTTTTTATCTTCATTTGAACACCTTTAGGGCCGTAATGATGACCCCACAAATACTGAATACTACACCCCTCACATGAAAGCTGGAGAATATTTTGCCACCTTTCTACTTTTCCACGCCTGACAGGCATGCAGGAGTTACTGTACGTCACAACATTTGTCTCAACTGAATATAAAGAATTGGGAACTTCCCTTTCCAAAGATGTAAAAACCTTTTCAATTGACCGAGAAACAAAAACCCAAAACAGAATTTTAAAGAACCAATAGTTGAGACTGTTTACTAAAATGTGACTTGGTATTGCCGATCTATACTAGTTTCATATCCCACTTTACACATACATCTGCACGTAGCTGACCAAAACAGGACTACTGTCGCTGAAAAGAAGTCAGTGAAATCTCATATTTCGTGCGGAAAATATAAACAAAATCATTCCCTTTTCATATAAAGTAATTTTAACACTAGAATGATACATTGCATGAATTTTTGTGTGATTTTGTTCTTAATTTAAAGAAAAATTGGGATTTATTTTCTGGTGATCTCTTTGCAGAAGTTTCAGTCTCAGTACACGTGGACTGTAGTTCTCTTGTCACAGGAATGTTAGTTTAGGCAAGGATTCAAAAGACTTAATGATGAAATTACTAAGTTATATCTTCGTAGCACTAATCAATATTCTAAGGAATCATTAAAGCTTATTATGGATAGACAAGGCAGGGCAGAACATTTTCTAGCAAAACATTCCAGAACTTAATCCAGAACTATAATATTTATCTCCCCTCTATCTAAATGATCTAGTTCCAATCAAAAGCGATGAAAAAGCCATACACAGAAAAAAAAAAGAAAAACACCAAGTGATAGGTTACTCAAGCATGGATTAACTTTGCTCAGGAGGCTAGTAACGGGTGCACAGGTTTCCATATGTGCAAAATGGTGCTAAATTTGATTTGAATCTGAACATATCTTCCATAAATTCCTACTTATTTTGAAGGGGAATAGTGAGTTTAGAATTCACCAACATGCAAAGAAAATAGCTTTAATCATCGTTAAAACATTCCGTCGCATCAATAAATATTATGTAATGATTGTGCAAAGTTTGGGTAAACAAATAACTGTTGAGCAATAAATAACTGGATTTCTATCTGTTAGAAACTTATTTCTTGAAAAGAAGGATACAGTTCTTCCTTATTTTGAAGGATATATCACTCTATGTCCTTAAACATTGGTTTACAAACATGATTGTTTTCTGTAAAACAAATTATTTCCATTTAATGATTTTACATTTTCTTTTTTGTCCCGCGTGCGTTGAAAAATATATATTGTTTAATATACCTTACCTTGTTAATTTAGAGGGGCAATATGACGTTTCAGATTAGTATATTGAAATATTGATACACCTATATTCCCCCACACTTTTCCTAATCATAATAATCGCGCTATATTCAGCTTCCTTAAATTTAAGCAGGGGCATAGCGAGAACTAAATGTTAGGGGGCGGTCCATGGGGGCAGGTTAAAGGCTAGCTCATAGAGGGTGCGCTAGATGCAAAATGGTGCCACATTTCAAGCTGAACTTAAATTTAATATATCTCCAGGAATCCTTATGTTTCAAGTAATGATTTTAATTTTTCGTCAATTTTGAATCATCCTGTCACCCACCCATCCTCCTACCCTCACACGGAAGTAGCGTTTTGCCTAAAGCATATTTCATTTGTCATATGTAAAAGAGCAGAGTATGCATTTTCAGAATACGTCATGGCAGTGACGTAGCCAGCATTCCAGAAGAATAAAAGTATACACATCTTATGTGTAGGCCTATGATATTGCGGTGTTCGTCTATTTCACGATTTGGATGGGATTCTAGTCAATCTAGTGTTCGAATTGTCACTAGGACCTAGGGAAAATTG
The DNA here is from genome assembly GCA_021234535.1 of Stichopus chloronotus. Taxonomy (NCBI): domain Eukaryota; kingdom Metazoa; phylum Echinodermata; class Holothuroidea; order Aspidochirotida; family Stichopodidae; genus Stichopus; species Stichopus chloronotus. The sequence goes on along the minus strand of SFZH01000008.1, from coordinate 23,222,323 downwards.
GGTAGAAATATCAACCACATTCACTCCATACTACAAAAACATGCTCAAGTATAAATCGCTACCCTCTTACATAATCCTGTCCTCGATTCCTTCCTCTCTTTTCCTCCTCCTTCCCATTCTTTCTGCTTTATATTTTTCGCCTTAATTTTTGTCTCATTTTTTTCTTGTTCTTTTTTTTTGGGGGGGGGGGGCTACCGCACCTGAATTTAAGTAAATGGGAAATGCAAACAGCTTTTTTTTTATTTTTGAAGAGCTGACGAAGTCACTGTGACTTTAAATACTAATTTCATATTGAGTGAATAAATAGACCGGTAGAAACAGCTCGAGAATGTTTTGTTTTTTATCACTAACGTAGCAAGAAGGGTGAACGGGGATAGATTAGGAATTCGGGAGGACGCGATGGGCGACGTTAAGCAATATAGAAGCGAAAAAAAAAACGAGAAAAGTGAGGGACGTGTGAGAAGTTGATGAGTGAGGGAAGGAGAGCGTAGTTTGGAAATATTGATACAGAAAAGCTTCCAGTAACTTTACATAATGGAATTCACTTCTTTTTTCTGTTGATCAGGTTAATTGAAGAATCTTAACATTTTTATTCTCGCTTATTTGTGTCCCATTGATGATCTGTCTGAATTGTATTTTTTTTTTTCTAGATGGCACCATGGGGGAGTGTGGGGACTAATTCCCTCGCATTTAAGAGACGGTGTCTTTAATAACGACTGGAAACTGGGTTTATAAGCTATATATTCCTCTAGCAAATGGGGTGTGGTACACATTTATATTGGTCATTTTGATGGTCTTCACAAAATAGAATGTGACACTTTCTGTATTTTTGTTTTCTTCTTTTTCTCTGTTGAGTTCAAGTCATCTACCTGAGTCACATTTCAGAAAAAAGTTGTTGCGCCCCACGCAAAGTCATCTTCTCTCTACACTAAGAATTGAACATTTTCTCGAGCTACCGCATTTATAGTTTCCTTCAGAAAACCTCAGACTTGAACACAATTTTCTTTTTCCTTTTTTTTTTTCTCGCCCTTTGTACGTTCATACATCTACCACATTTATGAACATAGTTGTGCAATAATTTCCGTGTTTTTTCCTTACTTATACCTAGGTCACAAAATTTTGGAAGTGGTCACCGAAGGTCCTCCTCATGCCCACATCACCTCCCAGGGTAGCACTTTTCTATTTTAAATTCATGTCCAATCCCAACCCCCGCTTTCTGAGCTTGGCGCTGCTCCTGCATATTGCTTTAAGTGACATTCTTTGTATTAAAGGGAAATAAAGCGTTTGTTTTGGAAAAAAATCCATATTTTTGACAGGCCAGTATCCGGGGGGGGGGGTTCAGACGAACCCGCCACAAGATCTGGAGTTCCGCTCATCCTATGATAATAGACCTACAGTAGCAACATATATAATGAGTTTTAAGTTGTTGGTCATTGTTATCGGGAAAATGTTCCACTTGTGGTAAAATCGACCCCCCTCCCCCAACTGAAAAAGCTACATACGGTCATGTTTGAAACCAATGTTTGTAGATGTAGAATGATAGATTATTCAAAATGAGGAAGGACAGAAGCCTGCTTTTCAAAAAATGAACTCCTCACAGAGAGAAATTCCGTTATTTGTTGCTCAACACTGATTTGTTCACCCAAACTTTTTAAAATTCATATGATGCATCTTCCATTACTCATAACTTCCATAATGTTTTAAGGAGATGAAGCTTTGGCAGACGTTTATTGATGAGACTGAATGGTTTAATAATGATTATTGCTATTTTCTTTTGTATGTCATGCTGATGTTATTAGCTTGAGTTATTAGCTTGAGAAAGCGTACACTATCATTGAGCATGTTTACGGTAGTTGCACATCATAAGATTTGGAAAATTTTCGAATTTCTGCAAGTTCCGTCCATTTAAAATGGCCCTGTCTCCCCAAATACCCAATAACACGTGAACCTCTGTGCCAGACCAAACACCCCTGTCGCTGCTCTCGCTCGCCATTTCCAATTACTCCTTTGTGCTGTTGTCCTTTACAATCATACAGCTAGTTTATTAATGGCAAGATACACGGAGTGAGAGCAAACCGAAAAATCCCCCTCAGGCAAAGATTATTTACGCACAGCGGGAGGTGAGTGAGGCAAACTCCGACTCAATCCCTGACCCAGCCCTGACCCAACCCCTGTTCCCACGCTAAAAAGAGTGAGTTGACCTTGCTTTTAATTGGTTACCCGGGCAAGTCGGGGTTCGTGGGACCAGCATATTAGGGGTTGCCAAATCTCCTAAAAGAGGGAACTTCACTCTTGTAAATATACACGCGTGTCTGTCATTGCTTTTCAATGATTTTTCAATCTAATCTTTATTTTTATTTGTAAGATTTTGATTTATGATTTTTATTAATTTATCTGTTCTTAAAAGAGGTTCATAATCAAAACCCTCGTCTAGATCGCATTGTGAGACTTGCAAACAGTATTTTTGTATGAACATCATCTTAAAAGTTAAAACATAGACAATTTTACGGGAAGGTCAAGGGAAACCAGACCAACAAGGGATAAACTAACCGCTACAATAAGAACCAATTCCTGTGGTGGTTGAGAACAGACCTGGACTGAACCAACCGCAGCCACAGCAAGTGCAAGAATAGCCTTTGCACACCAGGGGCAAGAAGCAGCAACATATGCAATTTGTTAACGTCCTTGAGTGTGAACGACAGCCAAATCTGACGTCGGTTCGTCAGAATTTAATGACGCTTTTCAAGATGCCACCAAATTATCCAGGAAGGGAGGGTTTATCTTCTTTTTATAGCCAGCGTGTGTTTCTGCCATTGTTTTTCTTAGAAATTTTTATGCTAATCTTTACTTGATCTTGTAAGATTTTTAATTTATCGTTTATATCATTTACCTATTCTTCAAAATGATGATAAGCCAAATCTAAAACATAGACGGTGAAAAACGGAAAGTGTACCTTATGATAAAATGAATAAAATAAACAAAATTGCTCACCAAGGGAAGAATGTTAAGCGCTAGAATGCTAGAATTGAGTAAGTTCAGTGCCATACAAGCACGAGCCAGGAGACTCTATTTTCTCTTTGGAAAGAGGTTATCCCTGTACAATACCGTAACACAACACGTCCACAGAGAGAGAGACGTTCAGAACGCAGACGAAATCTTCCAAATCTTTGAATTAAATGGATTATTACCTTTTTAATAGGAGTATGCTACAGCCAGGAACACTTTATATGAAAATGTATTTCACTGTGACACAGAGTGAATTGTAGATCGCTTTTTCAGAGGTACGGACCTGGGAGGTAGTTTTCTCTAGAGGTCACTATAAACAAGTGACGTATGTATTTTCTTCTGTAATCATTCCTCAGGCATTAGTTGGTAGCCTTGTAAAGTGTATCATTAATATTACGTTGGACTATATGAATCGTTGATATAAGTGTTAAAAAATGTTAAGTAAAATATCCTGCAGACGAAATCCACGACTGGTCTTATCGTAAACATAAGTGGTCTCTGCTATCTGTAAGAAAGTCATCATTTTCTTTCCATTTGTCATTTTATGACGAAACATCTTTGATTGTGGTTGTCTTTATCATTTTCCACATGTTTGGTGTATAATGTATACCATTAACTGAATGGATCAAGATATAGCCAATGGGTGGAAAATACATATTACTCGAAGCAGACATCAACCTTACTATTTCAATACCAAAACTCTTGAATCGATATGGGCTTAACATGCGGTGTCACCAGAGGCACACAACGATGAACAAAGTGTCTCGGTAATAGCAGCAATCGACACATAAAATCAGTTTCATCACGATTATGGGTGAACCACTGTTGAATACTCTCAATCTGACACGAAAGGAGATAATCAAACAGACGTGAAACAAGATGTGTCAATTAAACCAAACGAATGTTGGTATATCAGCAAAGAGCGGCTATGTAGACGTGTAATACGTTTTCTTGCTGATGCCAACAAATATGCCGTTGTATTTCGAAAATATATAAAGTAATAAATTTCACACGGGAGAAACAAAACAAGCTGGCGGCTTTGTATGGTATCATAGATAATCTAATGAATTTTTAGTCCGATGATTTCGTTGGCTTAGAGTTGGAGCATACGACACTCGATAAACCTATATCAACACGTCATCGTAAAAAGTCATCCGCCTGAAACCACTCAAAGGAGGAAAACCGTCTCCATGCGATTTGAAAAGTTCAATTTAAACAAAAAAGAGCATTATCCGAATTAAAAAACGGAATCGACGGAATGTGCATGGCATGTGCCATCGCTACAGCCATAGCTTGTCTCTAGAAGAAAATGCGGCCAATCGCTCGCTCGGAAAATAAAGGAAAAGCCAGGGAAAAATAATAAACGTTAGCGAAGGATCTTCATCGGCCTACCCTTTGAACCTTGCAGTGTGACAGATTTGCCTGCTTTCGAAAAAGTGCTTCCTGAATATAGAATTGTCGTGGTAAGAACACGACAATATATCGCGACCATATCGTATACCATATAAAACCATACAAACACAGGACTCCTACAAACACAAATGTATTAAACGTTGTCCCGATAGGAGAAAGGTCGGTACACCTTACCATAACACTGGAAAACTACACAAGTGTCATGCTTGTAATTGCTTTTTTGGTAGTCAGCAGTACTTCGCCAATCCTCTCGACTCGAAAAAGTACTTGCCTCTCAAAAAAGCACTTCTCTTAAGTTTAAGCGCTGTGAAAAATGCTCATGTAGTTATAAAGGGGGCAGCAATCATGTATTGTTGTATAAAGATGGTCATTCTACCCCACCGTACGCAGAAGGTCGTGTCGTACAAAGTTCAGTCTTCCGGTGTTTACCCCAGATTTATTTAACTTTTTCTGTATTCCCTCAGACAGTCAGATTAGACAATAGAACACATTAATAATAGAAAACTTAGACCCTGTTCTCAGAAAGGTTGTGCAACACTTTCCTGATTGGTAGATCACGGATGGCAACCGCCTCACTCCATTACGTAGGTCAACCATTTGACCTGTGATTGGTCAGTGTCACAATCTATCCCGTGATCCTTAGCAGTTCGGCGTGGGTCGATCCATCGACCTCGCCACGTCGCTGACTCTGGCTGTCTGGACATCGAAGTGTGAACATCGTCTCAGTGTATTATGTAGGCCTCCGTCATTTCTGTGTACCTCTTCCTTCCTGTCATCGTCATGTAACTTTGTTATCGATTCAAATCATCTTTAATGCCTCTAATTTGTGTGTGCCAGTCGAATCAAGAACAAATGGAACTCTGATTGCTAAATCAAAGGAAACGTTTTTTTCTGAATTTCTCTTGGTTCTGACGTCTCTCACGCTCTCTATCTGTTACTAACGTAAAACATCCGTCGCTGGGGCAGTCACGTCGCGACTGTGAACCCGTAAAACAACCTTATTTCACAGTATGTTTAATGTGGATGAGAGTTGAGCCTTGTGTGACTCGGATGATCGTCACGTGCCAAACCTTTGTATCGCTCAAGTGGCTTGTGCACGTGGCAATTGCTTGAACGAAGATATCAGCCATCCAAGGTAGAGCCTGACGATAGGCTCAGAATCAGTGATCAAACCATCGATCGTTGCAAGAATAATTTTGAGATGCGCGGGTTAGGTGTTGAATGGTAGGAAAAATAATGAAGGAACTGTTGAACTTGTACGTGCGGCTTGCCTACAACAGAAAGTCTCACTCCTGGCATTGCAGTGCAGGCCGAGGCTATATTACCATGCAGAATGTGTAGCTAACGTAACGATATCTCGTCAGTGAGGAAGTGCCCGGGGACTGTTTAGCGACAATTTTAAACCAAAGGTTAGTTTCCCTTATTGCTTATAATAACTTAGGCTGTCTATAAAGTACCGCATAGAAATAAGATTATGATGGCTTCTACGATATTGCTCTGGGGATTAGCTGAAAATGCTCCATCCGCGTCATAGCCACCTCTTTTTAGGTGGCACGCAGGTGAAAACTTTCTTGATGGAAAGTAGTGTGAGATTAGGTTGTTCTTTAAGTGTTCACAGTCGTGAATTAAAGTGACTGCCCCAGCGACGGATGTTTACACAGAGCGAGAGAGACGTCAGAACAGAGAGAGATTTAGCGATAAGAGTTCCATTTATTGATGATTCGACTGGCACACACAAATTAAGCAAAATCAAGATGAGGATGATGAAGGGAAAGAGAAACGGAAAGATGAGATCAGACGGAGGCCTACATAGTGCACAAGAGACAGACGATGTTTACGGTTTTTGTCCAGAGAGCCAGTGCCGGGCCTTGTTACTGAATCGAAGCATCGACCCACGCCGAACTGCTAAGGGTCACTGGATAGATGTTGACACTGACCAATCAAATGGGAAATGGTTGACCCACGTAACGATGTGTGACGGTTGCCATTTGTGATCTATCAATCAGGAAAGTATTGCGCAACCTTTCTGAGAACTAAGTTTTCTATTTTTAAGTATTGCTTTGTCTGATCTGACTGTCTGAGGGGAATAAAGAAAAAGTTAAATAAATCTGGTGTAAACACAGGAAGACTGAACTTTGTACAACCTTTTGCGTACGGTGGGATAGAATGACCATCTCTATACAACAGTATCATAGTTGCTAATTTATATTTATAATAAATGGTTTGGAACACATTCCACAATGCCAGTTTTTGTTCTGCACTAACATTGTAACAAAAGAAAGAGGTTGCTGTACGAAAGCCCCACAAGTCACATTAAACTGACTACTGAGTTAAAACTGTTGAGTTGTGCAGAGTAATGTACACTGCATTGGAACCGTTTGTATGTCATGCCCAATCTGTCTGTGGCTATTAATGCATTGAAGATCAAGGTATTGCCTTAACTGTCAGCTAGGATACAATCACTAAAATATAAATTGAATACAGTCTTACAGGAAAACTTGTGAAAGGAAATATGATACCCCAAGTCCAAATGTAGCTAGGGTGATGACTTATTGAATATACTACGTTTACTGTTGAAACAATGCAGCTGGGAGGCTACACTATCCGGTGCACGTTGTTAAAATAATTTTTGTTTTGCTTCACAGGAAAATTGAATTTTTCATTAATATTGGTGTATATTGCATCTAAATTGGGATATATCCTTTTTTTTTGTTAGAGCCAACGAAGTATCCGAAGAGGCACTTCACAAAGGACAGATGTCAAATCAAATGCTCCAGACTATGGGAAAGCAGTTCAGCAGGACATACCATCATTTAGTTCTTCATTGTGAAAGCTAAAACCTAGACGAGTCTGAGAATGGAGCAGCGATATTTTTACCATACTTGCTCAAGACAAGATGTTGACTGAGCAACTGGAAACTGAAAAGAACCAAAGTAAGTTTCGTTAGGATACAATATGAAGCTGCAGAATCTCCAAGAAGCTATCTTAATTGAACTTACTCATCATACAGAGAAAGATTAGGTACTATAAATATCTTATTGCAGCATCTGGTGTAGAGAGTATTTACAATTCGACTCAAGGACATGAAGATGCATCAACGACTCTCGAATTCTCAATATGACTGAGAGTGGGGAATGAGCTCTTTGTAACTGATAGCTACTGCATATTCCACAAAAAGTGTTTACGAGATACAGAGTGATTTAAACTGTAACGTATTGCCATCTGCCATGGCTACTAAGTTTTGTGAATTGCGCAAATCTTGGTTGACGGCACTTTCAACAGATGCAGGAGTCTCAGTTTGGATTGTAAGACAATTTGGGGGAGTTGGTTATAGTTAATGAGCAACTGTTTAAATACAATGGATGAAGCAATTTGTTCTGTAAGGAACAGGGTCAACATATAGTTTGAGCAGTTAAATGTACAAGTTCTCGTATGTAGCACATTGCAGCAAGGGATGGCATTTTAGGCTGGGAAAGGGGGGATGCATGGTAATTTTTGCAAGCTTCTCTTCCACATTGATAGCAAGTAAGGTTGACTGATGATTTCAGATGCTTTTCTTAACACGACCTCAGTCTTGATTCATTCAAGTAAAGGAAGGACTAACAACACACATCTTCCAAAAGACGAAGGAGGGAGGAACCAGAGTCTACTTTGGGATACATAATGTCACTCACTGTATAGCATACTGTGAGCCCTCTAATGTGTATGCATACAATGCGCCCTTCTGGAATGCACTCCTCAGGCTGGATATAACTGAGTTGATTCCAGAAAATGTTTTTACATGTATGATTTAGTACATTTAGTCGCTTTGGAAAGTTTTAATTCTATATGTGGGGATTACATGTCTGTTTTTAGATGTGGCTATGTTAAACAGTTAAGTCTTAGTTAATTGAAGCTTATAATCATTAATATCAAAAATTTGTACATGAAAATGTAAATGTTGATGTGGTTGAGTAGTATCTAGCAGAACGAAGCAACATAGAGCCTAATTGAAACGCCAGGAAAGTATTAACTTGTTGCATGTACCTATGGTGAAACAACATTCAACTATTTTTCAGTGAAATGGCATACCTTAATAGTATTTACATATTTACATGTATGTAATTGTAAATAGTCTTGTGACAGAATATTACCAACTAGACTTGTTTCTGTTTTTATACTCAAATGTGGAGTGGCTACATCAGTATTAAATCCTTTGGTATTTTACATTCTCTTGTAACATTTTCATTGGCATGATTTTTTTCCATTGTTCCTTTGTTGTCATCATTAAATGGAAATTCATTAAAGCTAAAACTTTCAGTTTTGCTGTAGGCAGTTTGATCTCTTGAATTGAGATTTTCAGTCAAGTTGGTTGATAAATGGAAAGTGCAATTAAGGCTGCACACTTTTGTCAAGTTTTTCACTTGCTGCTGGTTTTCAATTTAAGCACATCTGCATTGTACCAAGACTACATAAATCATCTGAGCTTCGCCTTTTTCCAGCTGAATTAAAGTAGTATGATACAGTGGATTTCTTTAGTTTTATGAGAAATGACCAGAAAAGAGACCCTGGGAAAGCCGAAAACACAAACGTCTTTAAATAATACAAATGGTATTGGCCTATAGGTCAAAGTTAGGGTGCACCACACGGTGACTTCACAGGTAACACCCATGACTAAGCTAATACAGTAGACCAGCTAACGTTACGGTAGGTCTACTCTATGTTGAGAAAATTAAATTAAGAAGGTTCTAGGCTAGGCCCTAACCGAACAATATTCTCTTACCCGATTGAATTTTACGCTTCGTTTCTTTTGTATCACATTTTGTTCATTTGCTAATACTAGAGAACGCACTGGCACTAACGTTACACATGAAGGTCTTGGCCTAAACTAGGTTTTTTTTTTTTTTTTTTTTTTTTTGAAGTCCATTCTTTGCGATGGATTCCAGAAATCCATCTTAGGCCCAACTACGGTTGTTGCTGTACCTGCTGGGATCCTCTAAAAGTGAACTTTCGATAAGTATTTTCACAATTAGAGTAGCTTTAGGCACAACAATTTTTTAACTACTTCCCTCGCATGGGACCTTTTTCAAATTTGACCTGGTACGTAGGCCTACAACTAAACGTACAGTGCTAGTGTGCACACATAGACGTACAAGCATGGTGTGTCAACGCTCGGTATACAGTTTGCTTCATACGAAAAATCCTTTCGTTGCAAAAAAAAAAAAAAAAAGGTTTTGACGTCACATGACAAACCTTTGTAGATTTAATCAACGTAATTATTTACGAACAACAGTAGCTTGAATTAATGACATTTAAAAGAAACCTGTGCATAGGTACATAGGCATATAGGTGCATAAACTCATGCAATATGTAAAATTAATTAAACTCACTTTTAATTACCCTGTAATTAACGATTACATTACATTTAACCTAATAAATTGGGATGACAACTGTAAATATGAATATTACTTTTGTATTCATGATATAACTTTACACACTGATTTATACGGTGTAAAAAGTGTAACATACTCAACAAGATGACGTCAGTGAAGAATTTGTAACAGTGTTGTGTTAAGTGTAGGACTGGAATTAAATTGCCCTCACTTTGGCCAAATAAAGCCCATCTGGGTCCATATGGGTAATACGGTGCGAACGTAGCCCGTATAACTCACATGACTTCAATCTTAGACCCATGCGGTACATATGTTCACCATCTTGCCCAGTTGAAGTGCAGATGGGTCCCAGATATTTAGTTAGCATGGTTTACGCCTATTTAGTTGTTCAATGAAGTGTACTGTGTTCTAAAGGTGAAGAATAAAAGTTTTGAGATAACAACATTCATCTCTCTCTCTCTCCAGAATGTGACAAACTTTGACCTATAAGCAACATAATAAACTACATATGGCACTCATGGGCTTACTGGGTTTAATATTTCAGGGAAGCAGAGATAATATTCCCCGAATTTAAAGCGTTGGACCAAGTTTTCCGAATCTTTGGGCTCCGCATTTTGTACTGACCACTGACTCCAATGGGGTCACAAGTATTGCTCTCAGTGTGGAGTTCAAGTCACAGTGCAATACGGAAGTAGAGTATTCCTCTGTGGGCACCCAGAACTTTTCCTATTTTCTCAAGATTGGGAAAATAGCTCTTGCCGCTTACCCCGAAAACCCAACAACCCCCTCGCCCATCCCCACCCCCCCCCCCTCTCCCTCTAGTGCTCTTTTACAGTCAATACATCCTCTTTAGAGTAAAGAATAAAGGTTATAGATTTTTAAAGGATAAAACAATTCTGTATATTTCTCAGATCGATTGGAAGACTCAAGTTGCTTACCTGGTAGTCTGCCTCGCTGTCCTTACAGAAGCAAACAGTAATCAGGACATCTTCTTTCTCTTCGGCTATCCCGTCAATAAACGGAACTACACGAAATACGTGTTTCTGTTCCATTTCTTTGCTGACTAAGCAAACAGAAATGTAGCACAGGACATTGATGTCAATACTGATTGTTTCATGCTCTAGCATCTGTTTTATAGACTTCTCTTCTTTCCAGATTATTTGCCCTGATAAAGAATATAGTATCAAATTAACACATGTAATTAAAGATGAGCAGGTATTGCAGCGACTTATATTGACAATCCTTAGAGCAGTTTCACATTAGTACGATTATTTCAAGTACAAGTTCTTCAGCGTATGTAATTTATTTGAAATTATTTAAGGCTTTTCAAAAGAGGGAGAACTTGTTTACCTCCCTGAACCTTTCCTTGAGATGTTTGGCCAGAAAAAACAGTTACACTGTGACGATGTGGCTCAGGAATGATGGCTGAGTGAGGGATGGTCAGCCGTGCTGACTTGTTCAAGTTGAGATTTGCTGGCTCTAGTTTTATCAGAGGTGTCATTCTTCTCCTCCCAGCATCTCCAGGGAGGTGGATGTCTGGGTCATGTATCACAGTCACAGCGATCACGTGATCACCACGAAGAGCGTCATCTGGAATGGATAAGTGCACTCCAACTACTGCAATGTTTCCACCTTTATGATTTACCATGTGTTCAATGTACGGTTGCCTCTTTACTATTGTTTGGGAATCTTGTCTTAATCTTGAAATTTCTGATTCCTCCACCAACCTCTCTCCATCAGGATCATCTTTAGATTTTGCCTCTTCCTTTTCATCAGATTTTAGGGGTGCATTGAGAGCTTCAGTTCTTTCATCTAAAAAAACATGAAAACGGTTTTGAAAAGAAAATTGGATAACACCCAAAGTGTTAGCAGTTGACGTAGCTGCAGCTTATGAAACTGTTTGTTCGTTTACATGAGTAGTTACTTTACATAATGGACACCTGTAAGGAAATTATCGTATTCCTTCTATTTCCAATAAACAACGATGCAACTTTTTCCACTGATACAGCAAACATAAACGTTGGTCAAAAGTGAAAAACATCAGAAAAACGTACCTACTTGTGATCATAGTGTTTACAAGCTAAACTAGCTAACACTGCGTTAGTCCCTCGCAGCTCCACAGAAAATACATATCCTTGGTATTTCCAAACAATATTTTAAACCTTCCAATGTACGTAATTTTCACAACAATTTTCATCCACGCTTGGGTTCTTGCAACCGTAAATGAACATTACTTCATCGTAAAGAAAGGTACTACAAGGTAAGTTAAAAAAAGTAATATATCGTAAATTAAGGTTATCACAAGTGTCAAGACTTACATACACCTTTTGTCCATTCTGAAACAAATCGCAACATCTTAATGTTTTGCTTACATTATATTAACATTATAGTGGTAGCTCAAACGATTTGAGTGCAGCCTGGGCGTCATTTAGTAAAGCATATCTTAGCTTATGTATTAATTCTAACACATCTCTACATATTTTCCATCTTGGTAATGCTTCAAAAATTGCCCTAGGGCGCTTTTTAGAAGGAATATGTTAATTACTCTGGAATTAACGTCCTGGAACCTTCATAGAATACACTCTACTAACTTTTGTGAGACCGAACAATTTAATACTGTTCGAAAACTGTTATTTACAACTGTGAATTTATTTAGCTTTAGACTTGTGATTGTTTTCAACTAATACAGGTTTCCCAATATATAACAAGACAAACCTGCTATTTCAAGTTAGTATCCATTGCTCTTAAAACTTTGATGACTATACTTGAAATCAGGTTAAAACATACTTTCTCACCTAGCCAGTCAATAAGTTCCGGTAATTGGTTTTCTTCCAACTGAAATGGGTCCGCCTTTTGCTGATAAGGAATGATATACTTTTCATTTGTTTTATACATGTGTAAGTGTTCAAGACCTTTGCGAAGATTAGTGACATCATACATATTTATGATGTTCCTTGTCTCCAAATAATTGATAAAACTGATCCCTGGTGAAGTATGAGAGGAATTCCGTAGGAGCATATCACGTTCAGCCGGGGGCAAATCAAATAAATACGCCAATTGCAAAGTGCTATCCAGTGTAAGATCATTAGCAACATCAACCAATAGTCTGCCATAATCAGCTAGGAGAAAAAGTAAGAGATAGCGCATCATGTCATAAACAATATAATACGACGGTAATAGAATAATCTCTTAAATCTCTGCAGAGAGGTTATTAAATTAATTTCTTCAATACAGTTATTGCATAATTTCAGTTGACAATAGTGGTGCAAAGTTTCATAACAAGTACCAGAACGTTAATGAATTACCAACCATAAGGCAATACGGTGATAAATGAAAAGGGTTTATTACTTTGAAAATTTAATTACACGAGTACAACATAGTAACCTTTGTTTGAATTCTCTGTTAGGACAAGAAAACATCCAGAAAGAGTGCACGACTTTACAAGTCTTCCATTCAATTGCGTACACGTTGTATTGCCTTTACATACAGTGAAGTTATAATTACGATATTAGCTGTCTGCATCTACTTTTATCTTACCTCGTAAGGTTGCATGCGCCACTTGATGTTTGAAAGAATCGAATGAACTCTGTTTGGAAAAAACAGAAGGACAAGTCAGTGTATCTGTCTGTCTGTCTATTTGTCTGTCTGTCTGATGTGGATGTACTTCTCTGTCTCCATGCCTATGTATGTATGTATGTATGTATGTATGTATGTTTGTATGTTTGTATGTTTGTATGTTTGTATGTTTGTATGTATGTATGTATGCATGCATGCATGTATGTATGTATGTATGTATGTATGTATGTATGTATGTATGTATGTATGTATGTATGTATGTATGTATGTATGTATGTATGTATACGAGAAATACATCAAAGTTGTAGAAATACATTCATAAGCACGTAATTTGACATATTTTCACCAGTTATCATTACAGGAGGAACTGTGAAGCTTTTAGTTTTCAGAGCTGAACTTTTCGATCAGGGAATTTTCAAATTTCAGAGCGGAAATAAAAGTCTGACAATTATCAGATATAATTACACATTGCCACAGTGTGAGGAGGATCGAGATTTGCACTTAGTACTCACAGCGTACTCCAAGCTGAAGATCACAACGTACACACGGATATGTAAAAGTCTCATTTATATTTTTCTGCAAGTTAGCTTATCGATGATGAAAACGTGTATGTTGCTAGATCTTCACAATACATCAACCGAAAAAGCCATCTTTTTCACACCCATCCAGTTTCAAATTGGATATTATGTTAAAGGCTTCTGTGATAACATATTCAGACAGCGTTACACTGTCCCGAAGTTGACAACAGATACACATACAACATAGAAAATATTCAGCTTCCGCATTCGTGAGGGTATCGTAAGCCACCGTGTGACCACCGATGGAGTTTCGACCTTTGAGGTAACTTCGTGAACTATGTCAAGATCTTTAGCAAGCCTAAACATTGCTGAATGGCCTTGGGAAGGTTCATTTTTAAGTTAAAGTCGTGTGTCCATTTTGCCCTTTTAAGACCATCGTGAATTATCCTATCAACTCATCATCCTCGTCTTTACTTCGTGTGTTAATCGGCGCCATTCGGCGTTTTACACCTCGTGAAGATAACACGAGAAAAATAAAAAGCTGCTCAATTGCCCTTGGAAAGCAACACAACTCGTTAATCCATCGCAATGCTTTCTAGTAACCATCTTATTAGGGTAACGATGGCATCGAAATGGTGATATAAAAGCCAGTCTTACAGCATGAATTGCCAACGCATCGACTGTCAGAGCATGGTATGGTCGGACCCATCAGATCCCATTATGTACTACATGCGGGGAGTAGTTACACGCGCAATCAGTTCTGAGCGACTAGTGCCAAAGTTTTAGTTGCAATTAATCACGATTCAGTTCCAACCAGAATGACTACTGATGAAACGATTCAAAAAATGAATGCAGCAGCATCTTTTGAATCATTTCAGAACGGCAATTAAAACCCCTTATGGACCCAGAATATCCTCTCACAGGTTGAAATGTCTTATATTACTGTATCATTTATTGCTTTTTACCTTCCTATCATTTAACCTAAAGCAACTGAATTTTTACTATCGGTAGAATTTTATTAACGTAGGTACGTCATGCGACGCCTTCTTGTCTTCTGTGTTCATATACACCTTACCTGTTACATTCTCAGATATTTGAGAATGCAGTATTCTGACAGGTCTTTAACACAGGTATTTGTTTCGCTATTTCAGTTATTGGCAGTCTAGGCCGCCTAGAGCCTGAACCTGCTCAAAAGTAAAATGTAAATCTACGTAAATCTACATAACAACAGCACAGTACACTGTTAGTGGTAATTCTTCTGACGTAGGGTAATCTTACATGAATATCAGATTGTGTCGGGTGAAAGCTTCTTCAGTATATTTTGAACACCTTCTGCAGTTCTGCTGAGATGTTCAAAAACAATTCCCTTTGCAATAAATACATCGGACTAAGGACTGCAATACATCGCCATCATGAAGGGTCTCCACACAACCACCGGATTAATATTCTTAAGGACAAAAAACTTCACAGCACAAATAATTTAAAAAACAGTCATAAAGTGATCTTACAGCAATGCCGACAGTAACGTTTTGGTCATATGCAATCCTTCCTCTTTGTTGAACTAACTTAGGCCTAGTTTCGAGATTTTGCATAGCCCACTGAGAATTCTCACACTCAGCAAAATAAGGGTCCGCACAACAAGTCTTCTCCTCACTGCTGCTGTTAGGATTGAGAGAATGACATTAAACATGTCCAAGCTTTCTTCAAAATGTATTAAAAAAATATGTCATTGCCTTTATCCAAGATCAGTCTAATCAGTAGGCAAATTCCACATTTAGCAAGTCCCTGCAGCTGTACAAGGCTCTGTAGCAGGCAGTAACGTGCACACAGCACAGTGAATACTCGTACACTGAACCACAGCATGCACACATAATATACCACTTCAGAGCAAACTAACTAAAGCAGTCACTGTTGCTATGTCAATTGTTATTCTTTTTGTCTAAGTGTTATTTTCCGCACGGATATTGTTTACATGTTGTCAATTTGTTTACCTTTTCTCGGGGTTCCTTTTCAATGAAAATGCGGTTATTTGAGAACCAAATTCCTTTCTTTTTCCGTGTTTTTTTATCAAAATCTCGTTGGTATGTATGAACAACATTTATCAACTTTGGACCTGTGAATTAACTGTAGTATCGCTTGCATTAATCCCTGCTCGTGCATTATCCTACAGAGAATGCACGGTGGAGCGTTCATTAACCTTTAATTAATGATTATACCATTCTCGATTCTGCATTTTATTTTGACTTACATTTTGTTCTCTTTCTGTTGAATCGCGTATCTGGTTATAGTATGTCATTTCCTCTTCTGCTTTCTTCAGTTTTTCAGAGAGTTGTCGGTTATTTTCTTCTGCAGCTCTTAATTGCCTTACAAGATTTTCCTTCTCTTCTACTGGTTTCAGCAAGTTCTTGAATAGTCGTCCCTAGAATTAATGAAATAAAACTTTCTATGTAATATCATTTCGAAATGAGACAAAATTGACTTAAGGATATAAATCAGTCCCAAATGTTTGGCATATTTGTAGTTTCTCATCATAAGTTACAAATGCCAGAATCTCGTCTGCAAATATTGAATTTTATAATAATATCCCAGTCAATGGAGTAGACTATGATATCTTAGCTTGAACTGGCTGTCCACCAGCACTATGTAAGACTTGTAAGTATTATTTGACTTTGTAAATCACCGATCTTACCAAACAATTCCCGTGTAGGGGGCAGGTTGCTTTAACCCTACCGTTTCATACTTAAAGGGGAGGGGGTTTTGATTTTTTTTATGACATTGGTGTTATGTGACCGTAGCTAACCTTTAACGTATTTCTATTGAAGATTTTGTGCAGCCTGTAGCCTATCAGGAAGTGCTTGGGTGACAAGTCATAAGAATTTGGCGGCAACATTGTTTTTAACTGTTTTGCGGCAACATTATTAAAGTCTGTTTCTGTAAGGGTTGTTCATTTTCTATTAAATTTGTAATCAGTCCAATATACACTTCTTGAGATATTACAAGCTTCTGTTTTATGTTTTGGTCATTGCTGAACGTTGCCAAAATGATTGTGTGACATTCGTCAAAAAGGTTTTTGATGTTCTTTTTGGTTTCGATGATAATTGTAATCTTTGTAATCTCACGTTCGTTTTCTCACACGCAGCTCAAAACTGGCCTTTTTCTGCCGCAGTCGGGGGTTAACTTGCGCTATTTGGAAAAGAGGGAATTCCAGCCACCTCCTTCTTGGGACTTTCCCCGTGTCCCGATAAAGGGATTGAGTGCGAGTATGTGTTGTGCGTATGTGTGTGTATGCGTGTGTGTGGGTGTGTGTATGCATGTATGTATGTATGAGTGTGTTTCCTACATTCTAAGCACCATATCTCAGGAAGAAAAACTTCAACATATCTCATATTTAGCATGTAGGTGTATCACATTAAGTTGAAGAATCCAGTCGTTTTTTGTGAAGGTTGAAGGTCATTTAGGGTTGTCAGGGGTCAAAGTTTGAAAACATTCTAAACGCAATATCTCAAGAAAAAAAGTTTCGACAGATCTCAAATTGAGTTTGTAGGTGTACCACATTGATTAAAAAGATTCTATTGTTTTTGGTGAAGGTCGAGGTACATTAAGGTCAAGAGGTCAACAGGGGTCAACATGACAAAACCTTGTAAATACGATATCTCATGAAGGGAAGCTTGAGCAGATCTCATATTTAGTATTTAGGTGTACACCATTGAGTGAAAGAACCTTATTGTCATTAGTGGAGGTCAAAGGTCATTTGGCTTCAACAGGAGTCATAGTGTGAGACCTCGTAAACAGGATATGTCAAGGAGGAAAGCTATGACAGTGCATCAATTGAGTAGAGGTTTCATATTGCTTTTGCTGGAGGTCAAAGGTGATTTGGATCAAAAGCGATCAAAGCGTGACAACCTATTAAACATGATGGCTCAAGAAGGGAAGGTTGAAGCTATGATCGTATATGTAATGTGTAGGTGTTGCATTACTGTGATTGTAATGTGTAGTTGTGCCTGTTGGCATTTTGAGGATACATATCAGTCATATATCAGATTCATAAGACCCTCATACTTACAGTAAATAATCAAAGCCGCAATGCATTTGTTAAATTCTGGTTGAACAGCCGCATACTCAAAAGGAGATGGTCCAAGTCTCCCATCTGAAGATATTGCCTTCAAACCTTTTGGAAATTTGGCCCTTTTTCACTCTAGATTACTTTGACCTTCACAAAAACAATAGGGCATTTGTGCATAATACCGTACACCAGAGTACTAACAACCCAAGCTTCTCTTCGCAAGACATATTTGTTGACAAGTTTTTCTATTTTTTTCCTGCTAACCTCAAATGACCTTAACAAATGACCTTCCGAAAACACGATAGGGGTATTCTTCTTCTTTATCTTTCTTTTTCACCACATTGTTTTGCTGAAATCAAATAAACTTTGACGTCTAACACAAAATTTGACATTGTTGCACCATTAGTGGGCTTCTTGTACTCAGTTTTGTTCATATAATACGTGTCCATTCTTTCCTTTCTTATCGATATTCTACAGACTTAGATTTTTTTGGTGAATGATCAATTTGTACCGAAAATAAACTTTGTATCCCAGTAATCCTTGCACTTAATGTATTTTACCCACAGAGTGGAGGTCAGGCCAAACTTCCCCTCTTGCGATATCGTGCTTACAAGTAACATTCAAACACTAACCCACAAACATACTCACATACGCTGGCCACCAGCTTTACAACGATCACAACTATCATTGCTCCTATTTTTGACGTGGCTCCAGTACCGCTACCGGTAGAGGACTTAAAAATTGTGAGTAGTCGAAAAAATCTCTTGAAAGTTTGAAGTTCTAATAACACCTAAAACTGGAAAGATATAACTTTTTGACTTCTATGGGATTTACAGCACTCTGCTGTTGCTTCAGTAATAGATTGCACACACCAACAATTTTTAAAAAGAAAAGCTATGTTCCGAGCCTATCTCATTTTTTTATGTTCAAGTATTGTGTGGCCTTGTTGTGTTCATCACCATATTGTTTAGACTTAACTAAGATCTTATGAGGTATTAAAGCAAGCAATTGGCTACTACGTATGTGTTGGAAGGAGTGAATTCTCTGTTAGGGAACACAATCTCTTTCCCAAAATCTTCTAAATGTACTCCAGATTGTTAACAGTAACATTTCTTCTTGTGAGTTATTGTTGACTTGAACACTATTTATTGGTATCAATCATTTGAGACTGAAATAGGCAGTTATACTGATCATATATTAAAAGTTAGTACTTACCGCGTGATACTCATATACTTCTCCAGTCCTCCCACTAATAAACAACCTGTTTACATTATCATTGATCCTGATTCTCAAAGAATCGTCAGACACATTAAATGAAGCCAAACAAGGACTGCCACAGAGAGAGGACTGACCTCCATGGAGTGTGGAGCCACCCTCGAGAAGAAAGGTATGTTCCGCAGGTAGAGCGTACACAACAACTACACATTTGCCTAAACCATCACAATTCCATAAGGTATAAATTAGTTCATTCTCTTCACTGATTGTTGTACTTAATGCTGTCCAAAAATCTTTGCTTGGTTTTTCGTATTCCTGTTCTATATCACTGTTGCTGTTATACATTAGAGCCCTCCCATAGACTATATCTGTGCAGATAAACAGTCTGTTGTTATATACCGTCATATCCCCAGGGTACTCTCTTGTTACTAATCCTTTTAAAGTGATTGTATCGATTTTCCTCAGCATCCGATCAAACACAATCACATCCGCACGGAATAGTAAAGCTACATAGATCCTCCCTTCTCTGGTTGTCATACAGGAGGCTTTACCAGTAAAATGACATCCCTTGATGAAACCGCGACTAGTATTGTATGATTCTATTCTATCACGAAAACACGTAACGAACACAGAATCATCCACCAGGCAAACGCATCTCCATTGCCATAATGAACTGTTCATATCAGTAAACTCTTTGGAAAAACAAGGTTGCAACGTCGTAACTAAAGATATTCTCTGAAAATCAGGACCAGACGTTAATGCAAACAGGTCAATAAACGTTTCAGGTTTACTATCCTTATATCCAGACACAGCGAGAAGAGAGCCATTTCGAAGTACGTCCATATGAAACACACGGAAATCAGCTTGTGTAGATGATCTTGGGATCTGCGTACGTTTTTCGCAAGCACTATATGTGGAAGGCAAAAAATGAAATATTGTGGCAAGTGTGAAGAAAGGTATAAATGGTGAGGTGTTTAAGGGAAATGTTACACAAGTATACACAATACGTTCACGAAGAACCATTCCTGTCTGCAGTAGATTGGTTTGCCATGGGAAAGTTTGCCATACTCAATAGTCACAAAAAAAAGAAAGGACAAAATGATTCTCAAAAAGATATGTTATAAGACTCGGGATAAAAGCAATGACTATCTTATTCTCTGTAGCGTATTAATGATCAAACGTTTTATTCAATTACTCTTAATTTTAAATTGAATATTAATATACTGTTTTTGATGACATATATAGTCATAACGTTGTCACATAACGTACTTTCAATTTTGATATAAGATAACTGATTTGCCAAAAATATTATCTGTGATATAATAGAAACGAAACAAATTATGTCACATATAATTCATTGTATGACATATGATTAAACAAAGCAAATTATATGTGATATAACAGAAACGAAACAAATAACACGACATGAAATTCATTATATTATATAATTACACAAAGATACACATATTTCATAAGGTTAAAACGAAACATGCCACATAACAGTAAAAACATATTAACGATATAACATTATAAACAAAAAAATCATATGGCATTAATCAATTACATGTCATATAATTGAAGGAAAGCAAAATATATGAAAACATAAAGCAAAACAAATATATAAAATATTGTTTATCATATGGTATAGAATACAATATATAATTATATGAAAGATACTTTATTATATGATATATAATTCAACAAAAACACATGTGTGATATAATAAAAACGGAACAGATTTGTAATGAAAAGTGGAAACTATTTAGTGAAGTTCCGTCTTTATTTCTGTAATCGATTAATTACTTCAAAGACGAAACTCGTGATGGTTCCGTCGCAGTACACAATTGTGCATGCAACTTTTGACCCGTCACCTGAATAATTCAGAATAACATGACCATTTTCCTAATTCATTCAAAGTACTAACCAAAAATCTTGAGGGAAAGATGGAGTCTTGTAGCCAATCCAGTTAGCAGTCAGGCAATGTATTCTTTGGCCTTGCTTATTGGCTGCGCCAAGGAGGGAGTGGGTCATTTCCATACCAGGAGAGGACCCACTCTTCCCATTCTAGGAAGTCCATAAGACTTCCTACAACAAAAGGGGACTTCCTAGAAAACGAAGCAAAGTCTGTTGGGGGTCAACATAATTCAGCAACTTCCACTCCAATAACCCCATTGTAACAACTGCCAAGCTTTGGTAAGCTTTTATGTTTGGGGTCCACTATCCTGAAACTTACTTTTTAACTCAGAGATATTCTAAGACATCAGAGCTTCTGAGGGGTTCCCCTGGACCCCCACTAGAGCGTTGTCACTGGACCCCATGACGGGTCCTAACATCTCATCTTGTGAGGAGAGTAATAGCCGAAATAAGTAAAATCGTTTGGAATCTTTGCGTTTAATGATGCACTTTGAACAAAAATGTACCTATCCTATACCTAACCCACACGGTTTCGGTTAGTTTTCATGTTTGGAGTATACTATCCTGAAACTTAATTTTTTACCCAGAGATATGCTAAAACCTCAGAGCTTCAGGAGGACTTGCCTCTGGACCTCCGACGGGGCTTTGCAATTTACTCGCTAAGCACGCGTTTTGCACTTGTCTCCCAGCAGTTTCTCTTCCTGGAGAAAAATCTGTGCAGCCACTGATCTTGCTGCTTGAACATTGCAGTGACCAATGTCAGCTTCTTTCACTCTTGTAAAAAAGTCTGTAAGGAATTGGGTACGTACTCTAGACACTTTTCAACATTTGGTATATTTGCATTTGTTGGATACGCTTCCTTGTTTGGCTCTGCTGACTTGATATTATTTTCTATTGAACTAGCTACTGTTTCACCATCATTATCGTTGATCAATGTTGCTGAACCAAAGAGCTCTAGCAGTTTAACTCTTATGTGTTTATATCTGTATGGGCTTGGGCAGTAATCTTTATTTTATTCTCTTAATTCTTAGATGATTGTCTGTTGACTTTCATTCTCTTCCAAATACTTCACAACTTCTTCGAGAGCAACCTCTGGAGTTCCTCCAGAACTGCGCTTAACGTCCGTTTGCAGTAGAGAGTTAATGACAAGAATTTCAATGAGAGCAAGTCTTAAAGGGGAAATCAGGCTTTGACTGGGAAAATTCACCTTCAGTTGATTTTTCTTTCTACACGTATTGTTCCCCGAAATATAGAGACGTTGGGGAGGTGTTTGAAGGTAGAAGAAACAGTAAATGTTGCGTTAATTACCGTTGAATGAGAACTCTGAATATTTGTCGGGTACAAAAATGTCCACATGTTTTGAGATAATCTTGATCATATTTGTTAGTTATAACTCATTGTACGATACGGGGGGGGGGGGGAATTGTACTGAAATAAATTGTGAGAATAATCCCTGATTTTCCCTTTAGACTTGCCATGTCTATTCATCACCTATACGCCTCAACAAACAAATATTTTTAAGCTGAGTAAAATACAATGATCGGACAGGATATATACTGAAACCGTTCTGCGAGCCACAAATCGAACCGCTTGTCCTACATAGAAACACAGTATTTCTTGATGTCCAAAAATGGATAACGCAACGAATAACGAAACATATTGGTTTGAACAGTAATGGACTTTCTTTCTCCGGTTTCATTTTTTCTTGATGTGATAAGTAATTTGCGTTGCAGTATTGCTTTCTACAAACTACATGGAGCGCTTGGCCAGTTGTTATTTACATGTTGTCTTCTCGCTGTTTGTGTGCTCGTATAATCCCATTTTCCCATTTTTTCCCCCTCAATCTGTCAATGTCAGTTTCATTCGTAATTTTTTCCTCGCAAATTACGCCGCTCTCCATTTGGCCAGAATTGATGAAAACTCACGCCTCCATTTTCAGGAGAATAATCTTTAAAATTGCTCTTTCCTTATGGTTGTTCTGTTGGCTACTTATGTCTAATACAGTCTCTTGATGTTTTGTGACATGCACAACAATGAAGTGCTCTACGCGTTTTGCCTCGAACGTTTGTACTTCAACACGTACCCTTCCATGATGAACCATAACTTGTGTACGTTTCATTACATGAGCAAGCAGAAAGTGAGACAAGCCTCTGAAAATGTTTTTTTTTTTTTTTTTTTTGTAGTGATCCATCCCTGGCTGGAAGATGAATTTTATTATAAATGTAAGGAACAAACTTGCAGAAAACGCAAATCATCATCATTCTCATAATTTAAGCCTCGTCGTTTTTCAGAATTAAATAAGTAAGTCACCTCTACATTGGCATCAAAATTGTGTTGCCGCTTAGCTGATACATGTAATGAAAGAGACAGACACCTGCCCGTCAGGCAAGCAATAATGAAATTATGCCACGGTTTTGATTAGATCAAAATATATTCCATACTTTGACCCCACAGGCCTGGAAAAGGAATCATAGGACTCATTCAATTCTGTAACAACATAAGAATAAACAACAAACACTTCATACATGACTATGTACAAAACACCTTGACGAAAACAACGGTCTTAATATACGGCATACAAACATTTAACCTTGAAACAAGAGACTATCACCATGGATATTAAGCACACATCATACATGTATGATTTGAAACAGTAAAATTGACTAATTTCACCATGATTTTGACCTAGAAACCAATGAGTATTAACAAAATCCATAAGAACAAAAACCGATCTTGTATAGGCCTTTATCCACAATATCACGCATAAATGCGTAAGGATGGACTCAAATGTAATAGTTCTTTAACAAAAAATCACTTAACTGTCACCAAGTAAAAAAAAAGGTCTTTAAAATGACATTAATTTACACAAACGTGTTTACAACGTTTAACAGGTTTTGAAGTTCGCCTGTAATCCATCATAACCGTGAAACTTACTACTCTGCTGGGCATCAATGCATTCCGGTTAGCAGACTACGTCACAGGTAAGCAGGTTCGCAGAATCCTTTGGCCTGAGTAAATAGATATAATCATAAAAAAACAACAGTCAATAGCAAACAATAACAAAAAATGACCATAATCTACACTGCGATTGATCATAATCTGACATAAAAACGTTACTGCTAGTGCAAAATAAAAAAGCTTAGATAGGTATACACATCAGAAAAACACACAACCGCAAAGTGCATATGAATATTCATTAGTCATCACTTGACCAGTACATCACCATGGCCGCCTGCCATCATCCGTTCAACGCAACAAGATTTCTTCACACTCTTATCATCTAACATATCTTGTATAACTATCATGAAAAAATGCAACATTTTACCGCCAATGCACACTCAAGAGAGTAAAACTGGTACGTTACAAAGAAAGGCTTCCCCACTTATGCATACTACACAGCAGCACGCAAACAGAGCTAAAACATCATGACTATACATCGGTCACATCTAGAAAGGCCTCCAAAATCATGAGATTATTTAAGTTCCACTGAACTATTCCTGCGTGAAATGCATCAAAAATATTCTTTAAACTTACGCTCAACATTTCCAGGTTAGCATAGAAACAAACAATTTATGGCATGAAATTTGAATAAATGTTCACCAAACATTAGAAGACGTGTAACAGTCATGACCATCTAACAAGCATGGTACTGACATAGTAAGCCTTGCTAACTACAGCTACATGCACAACAGTGTAGCAGCCAGTCCAAACACATAACAACTTAAAATAAATTCTGGCGCCATATGACGAAATAGAAAATATTAAGGTTTTCAACAAATCTTACAATACATTTTGACCAATCACGAAGTATTCTACATACAACATGCACAAAGCAACCAACATTTTAGCCCCTATGAGGTTGATCCAGTGAAATTCTATACTTCAGCTGAAATAATTATTCTGCAGTGACAAAATGGCAGACATTGGATGGTCACGTGCTTCGGGAATGTAATTTTATTGTAAGTATAATACCTTTTTGCCCCCACATTTTTGACTGCTTAACTAGGCGTACAAAAGATGATTATTGTATTTAATTCGTACAAAAAAAGTAGTAATTAAAAGACAAACACAAATTTTCTGCATTTTGAACCATTTTATTATTAAGTGGACGTTGTGCTCTTTTAATGATCCTAAGCCTGCTATATCGTCCTATGTTTCACTGCTGGTTGCTGATACTGCTCCTATTTGTAACTACGTGTGACAAATGGACACATTGTGGTTACGATATTTGACCACAATTTCTAGTTGTTACAGATAAGTGTAACAATTTGATGTCAAGAATTACTTTATACATTGTGCTTTGAAAGGTGTCTGAAGGAGAAATTATATCTATTCGTAGTTAAAGCAAATGTAAAACACTACACTTTCAGCTTAAACTTGTACATCAAAATGGAAGATGCTTTTTAATCTTTCACTAACCTTTCTTCACACTCTGTGTTGTCAAAGAATTAAGACGGTACAACATTATGCTTCAACCTTCATTGAGATATTTGGAGTCACATTTTCATTATCCAATCCACACTTCAATTTAGATCAAATAAACTGCATTTAAATCATGACTAAACTTGTCCTTGTTATAATATTTTCAGCATTTCATCATTTCAGCCTTTCGACATCTCAAATATAGCTAGAATACCTTACCTTTATCCACCCATATATAGCATTTCGTAATCTGACATGAATGTGTGTCTCAATACCCTTGGTCAAATATGTTTTTCTCGTAGACGATGATTGAATATGACTCAGTTGGTTTCGCGCATCTCAGTCTTCTGTGTTAAGTTTGGTCAATTGTGTCATGTTGTCGTAACTACTTCAAGAGCTTCTTCTATCTCTTGAGCAGTACTATGTATCCGTCCATATAGCACATCGACTCAAAGAAAACCCTGGAATTTTGAAAAGAATTTGCTTGTAATGCTAAACAGAGACTGCAGATTATATTATGTTTTATTAATGGAATTTTAGACTTTTTTTTTTACTTGAATATTTCATTTAGGATTGTATATAGTCTTTCTTTCTACTTGGGATAAATAAATATCAGTGTATATCACCCACAGAAAAATAGCTCAATCCCATAATGATTTCATTAAGAGAAGGTTGGAGGACTCGTATGTAGCATATACGTTTAAAGTTGAAAATGGAGGTAAATGATTTCATAGAGGTTGACTAGGTGAGGCATTTACTTTACAATACATTCTAGTAAAATTGCACTTTATGTCGATGTCACCAGAAATCGTTGCCCCTTCGGTAATCGTCACGAGCCTTACCAATGCCCGCCCAGACATCGCCGGCGTCCTGGCGAATACCGTAGGGGTATCGGAAGAGCGTTGGTCTTGTGTCGGACAATTACCGCCCTGAGACAGATCTAGGGTCGGTCATGAAATTTGGCATGTCCAGATAAATTTGCTGATCAGGGACCGGTCCCGTTCAGATCCCGTGCTGACCCATTTTTAATGTGACCGTGTAAGTGTTATCGGCTGATTTTTCTCGGATCTGAAAACGCAGGCAGATGACTAGAAATTGGACAAATCGGTTGGTAGCAGGGTTAAATGTGGCCTAAGCAGTAATCATTAACTTTGGCTCCGTTTACTGAATTAATGTAATGTTGGCCTACAGCTAATCTTCGCCTGGGCGTACGTTAAAGGAAAAATGCTAATGCAGTGTCTAAATATTCAAATGCTAATTTTACGAATGTTAATTTATCTATTTCATAATCAACTGCTTACGATTTGGCATTACAGTACAGTATTTGGGCATTAAGCTGGCTTACTTGTTACTGCTGTTAGAGCAGAGACCAAGCGTAATTAGGCTACGTTTGACCTGATAAACCTAATGATAGTTTAATGAAAATAAAATATAATGAAAACATTTCTTTAAATTCCGTGTAAATGATGTTATGGAGTATTTTACTAACGTGCGTCTGGTAGTTTATTGCAAGCAGTGTATTTAATGTTATGTTGGGTTATTGGAAGTCCAGAGTAGGGGACAATGTAATCAGAGTTACGACTAGTATGAAATGCATGGCTGTGTTTTGTGAAAAGCCTGGTAATGGAGGCAGGCATCAAATTGGAAGTGGCTTGAAATATTCCGACAGTAGTAGGATAACTAACGACTTTACCGAAATTGGGTAACAACCGCGTCCCAAAAAGAGAGCTTGATAGAGAAAAACAATTTTTCACTAGCAATTGAACGAAAAATTCTCTTCTGAATTAAATGAAGTTTGTATAAATTGTTTTAAACTGTTTAAACAGTTTTAACCTGTTGTAAATGACAATGTAGAACTCGTTCTTGTACCGAGAACTTTTGAAAATGATAGCCACACTAAGGAGAAAAAAGATGCCATACAATAAGATTGTCATAGATTGAGGAAGCATGAGAAAAGTGAAGGTTGGTCTAGATCTGTAAGAGGGTTGTAATAAGGGAGCCCCCCCCCCTTTTTCCGAAATTTTTCAATAACTAGGTAAAGCTAAATGAATTTTAAGCAATAATTTGCTTCTTTTGCAGTCATAAAATGTGCTACATTGAGATATGTGAAATTCCAACTGGTACGTCAGACATGCGGGATATTCATACTGGTGGACTGAAATATGAGAAATTCAACGGAATATCAGGTGTATTGAGAATTTTATTAATTACCAGGTAACGTCACAATCAGAGTCAATGGGATTGGTCTCCTTCCCGAGGGCACAAGAAGAAGAAGCGGCGTCAGCCCTCGTCGTTTTCTTCTTACTCTTCATCCTCTTCCTCTCCAGTTCCGCGACACAGGGGAAGGAGAAGTTTTGCCGACGACGCTACCAGTAGGAAGACGCCTCATTGACGACAGGGGTCTTATCTCATCTGTTAGCTCTACTGTCTAAAGCTGATCAGCCTGACAACATAATTCCACCAGAACCTACTTTTTTTCTGGACAGTCACATCCAAGAGGACTTTCGACCCAGGACGGCGTTTCTCCCTGTGAAGATACTGACAACATCAAGTACTCTGTGTATTACTCAGAGGAGGCAAAGCAGTCAGACCCAGATCAGGAAGAGGATGCTCCATTGTGTGGTACGGAAATCACACAAGAGGCTTGTACCCGTCATCAAAAAAGTCAAAAGTGTCCCTTAAGCATCCCTCTAAGAATGCAAAAGCGAGTCTCCCTGTAGAATGCCTGGTAAGTAGTGTAGCCCCTTTCGACTTGAGAAGGAGTGGAAGGACTTCTTGATTGCCCCCGAATCCCAGTGGTTGCACTGGACAAACTGATAAAAGCTGGGGATATGGATAGGAAAGCTAACAACAAGTTAGCTGCCTACTTCCAAGAAGGAAGAGAATGCATTTTTCGGAATGGACAATGCTGGTATGAACTTTTCGTCAGCGTTATTACTGATTGTAGAAGTACTCACAAAATCTTTTCCTGAAGATGGAGAGGACGACGTATCTTGCAAAGATACTAGCATTCTAGTTAATTTGTTGGATCCGCTTTCTGTTGTGACATATTCCTGTCCACCGATAGCATCAGATGTTCCTGGCCTTAAGATACCGGGCGTGGATTACTGCTTCCGAGCTCTAAACTTTGGCTTGTTCACTGCTCCAGGAGATGGGGCGGTGGACAAGACAAAGGGTAGAACTAAAGAAACGACCTGCCCCGTCCTGGTCATTCAATGAAGTGCTCACATCGTTGTCCATAGCTCCGTGCGAACCAATGCAGAATGCTCCCCTGTAACAAGTAACGCATAAGACCCTCTTTCTGGTTGCAGGGGCCTCAGCTAGACTTAGTGAGCTACATGTTCTGACGGTAAAACAGGGATATATCAGGTTTGAACCGGCAGGCGTTCGTTTTCTTCCGGAGTCCCTCTCGAAGAACCAGTCCCATTCTTTTGTCCCGGGTGACATTTTATTGCCATCCATTTCGACCACCCTCTCCATCAAGGAAGACCGTCGAGTCTTTCCAGTCCGGCGTCTGAAGTGGCATATTGAGAAAACTAAAGCAGTGAGAACTTCAGACAAACTTTTCCTGACACCCCGGTCTCCTTTCCAGCCGGCATCTAAGGATATGATTTCGAAATGGCTGGTGAAGCTTATTTCTTTCCATACTTCTCCAGAGGACCAGGTGAGAGGACATGACATGAGGGTACACGCCACTTCCAGTGGATGGTTTCGAGATGTGACATAGGAAGGCTGCTGCACATAAACTCCACAAAAATTTAGCCGAATAGGAGTCTGTGAGCTCTGAGACTTACCTCCTTTTCCCACCTTCCATCCCGCTCTAAAGGTCGGATCTTTGGTACGGGAAGCATGTTTCATCCGAGCACAACCTCTTCATTACCAACCCACTAATGGTAGCCATGTCAATCGGTACGAACCTTCATGTCAGATACGCTACACCCTTTACATAAGAATGGGCAGAAGTCAACTTCATCCTTCCTGGACAGAACGGATGTTGAGGCTGGAGACTTCGGTGTTTTTATATTAAGGTGAGAGTCTCTTACTGTAAGTAGTGCAGTTTTCGTTCGATATTGTTAGTACTTGCAGTAATTGCATGTAATTAACCTACCAACTAGCACTCATGCTTCTCAGTATTTTCAGAGTTTAGGCGACAAGGAAGGCAAGTACGAGAGGATCGGTACGAGTACAGGAATAGCGCCATCAATTAGGGTGCATAGCGATGCTAAAAGCTTGCCAAGATTAATTGTAGGCAATTAGGGGGAATGCAGATGTAAACAGGGGGTAAATATCGAAGGTCATAGACTACTAAGCCAGGTAACTTTCTTCTTGTCAGATCAGTCACATTAATTGAGACTTTACCATACAAACTTAAAATTCCTTAATTTGATCATTGCCATTCGAAACGTTACCGTTACTCCATGTCAAGTACAGGGGTGGGTGGGGGGTTACTGGAGTAACGTCCTTTGTTAATTTCGAGCTGCTTCGAAAGAAACAAGTAGACAAGCAATGGATGTATCCCTCGTTACTTAATTTTGGCTGGCAAGGTAAGTCAGTCAATCCATTACCTTGTTTTGTCCATTAACGTAACACGGCAAAGAAAATACTGCGTGCAAAGTGGGGGAAAATGTTGGCATTTGGGATGTGTGGATGAGTTTAACGTTGGTACATGAACACCTAAATTCACGCAGAGTTCCTTTAAGAACAGTTATCAGCCTAGCGATTACATCAGTCACTGACCAAAATTATGGGTGGTATGTGTTTCAATGTCCCCCCCCCCCCCACCACTCAAAAAGTGAGCCAAAACATTTCTTTTTTACGAAATGTGGGCGACATTTGATATTTTGTTGGGAGATGTGTGCCCTCGTCCCTATAGGGTTGATGCACATCCAGCATGTAATCCATCGTCAAGGTTATGCAAAGCACTGTTTCAAACCTTACTATGTACCATACGGTATACGTGTTCGTCCTCTTAGTCTATCTAGGGTTAACTTTCGGACGAACTTAGAAAGGCCTAGGAGGCCTAGACCTAGGAGGCACCTTGAGGTTTCTTTTAACTTGACTTTTTTCTTATCTGCCAAAAATTATGTCAAACTTCATTCGAAGTATTTTGTTAAAATAATATAGACATACAGCAATTGGAGGTCTGATCTGCTTTTCTAAGGCTTCCATTATTGATGGCCTTTTAAATGTACCGTAGTTTTACGACCACTGCGTCATGCTGTCCAGTAAAACCTAGATGGGACGTCCTTTTCGATCAACCACTGATTTGTGAGGAAACCTTTTACCGACGAATGAATGTCTGAAAACGAAAGACTTCTAACATGTTTTATTTCAAATCCACCTTTCTTTGCCAAGTCAAAAGTCGGAGTGATTTAGAGGCGCTAAATTTGCCTATGCGAACATTTTGTAATTTAAAGTTGCCTTACTGACGCCTAACTTTACTCCTACGGGTAAACATTTCGGCATATGGGCTGAGGATCCTCAGTTTCTTTTGAGGGTAAAGGAGAGAATTACAGTATGAAGTTAGTGCTATCTGCCAAAAATTGGTTTGTATGATGATATTGAAGGTTCAAGGAGGTAAACATTATCTTTTACAACTACAAATCGATCCTGATCGTTGGCCTACCGATAAGTACCACAGTATTAGTGGGTGGGTATTAGACAGTCATAACATCATACAAATGTCTCTCTATCTCTGTAGGTATTGATTCTGCCCATATTGTTTTGCCCTTCTGCCCTTATTGTATAATGTACAGATTATGAGAATGATAAGAGAAAAAATCAAAGCATCTTACCAATACACATCAGTTACTAAATCCGATAATAACAGTAAAATAGTCTTCTGTTTAAAGATCAGCTGTATGGTCCATTGATGAAAATAAGTCAACAATCACGTAACAGAACACAACAACAGCTTTCTTTACGCGTATGGTAGCTTTTATTAAGACTTCAGTGAAACTTCATTTCGACTGGCTGTATGTTTTCACAACATACCAGCGACGGCACAGCGACAGTTCCGAACACTGATCGACCAATGAAATGAGCCTACAAACCGAAACGGACCAAGAGTTCAGGGATATGAGAACCACATTTTATTCAAGAGGATTTCACAGGGATCATATCTTTTTGACCAAGACCATAGCTTTTGCACTCCTAAATTTTCCAGATTTTCCTGAAAACGAACGTAGCTTATTGTAAAGGTAGATCCTTACTTAGTTTGGTAAAAGTGATGACATAGGTTCGCCCAAGTGCACATTCTAGGCAATCTCTCTTCATGTTGCTTAAAAATTACGACGAAACTAAAAATGTGACTGCACTAGGATTATCATGTGGGAAATGTCTTGCCTACAACTGTTACCTAT
This sequence comes from Stichopus chloronotus, assembly GCA_021234535.1. Taxonomy (NCBI): domain Eukaryota; kingdom Metazoa; phylum Echinodermata; class Holothuroidea; order Aspidochirotida; family Stichopodidae; genus Stichopus; species Stichopus chloronotus. The sequence goes on along the minus strand of SFZH01000008.1, from coordinate 23,190,462 downwards.
CGTTCAGTAATCCTGGGTACAAGTTTAAATCCCATATTATTACTTTTATAGAAATGCAGGGATGTAACAAACTAATTTGACTGTTTTCAGAAATATTCATGGTCCTCTTCGTTCAATTAGTTATTTACAACATACATCCGTAAAAGCTACCTTGTCATAATCTAGCTTCAAATTTCTTTACCATTGTATGAAAATGGCCACAACAACGCTGTGTAGGAGACGTTTAAGAGAATCTGCTATGCTGAAGATGATTTCAGTTGTTGGTATCACAGACCTGCTCTTCACACTCAAATTGGATCTTGGTTTGGTGATTCGTTATGGTGTACGTGTGTGGTTTAGGTTTTTCAGCCATAACTTGGAAAAATATGTCAAAGTTCAACTTCAACTTGGTTAAAATGTACTTAAGGATAAAATAATAAGGTTTGTTTGATATTGGCTAATTTAGGAAAACTTCAGATTTATAAGAAAAAATGGTCTAAAAACTGGATTTTTAGGACGTTTTGAGAAGTGAACTTAAAATTTGTCATGGATTACGTGAGAACACGATGTCTTAAATGTATCATTCGTATGGTAACCTAAGCAGAAATGGTTTTTGCTGAAATTTGGATTTCCCGCTAATCTTGACGATTATATACGTGGTTGAATTAAAACGTATTGCTTTCTAACCTGAGAACACAATGTCCAAAATATTTCACTATTACTACATTGCTCCATTGTTTGGAGGGGGGAGTAAATCATGCTGTAAAATGTCATTTCTGGCTAATCTTGACTATCTTAACTATTATATTTCACTACTACTACTTTGCTCCTTTTGGGGGGTGGGGATTAAACCTTGCTGTAAAATGTCATTTCTGGCTTATCTTAACTATTGAGCAATTAACGTAAAAGTTGATAATATCTTATGTGTGGCAAACATCCTGCTTTAATCCGAAAATCTAAGTAGCCATTACATCCAACATACAGCTGGTTGTTTTCCATAAACTATTGATTGGGACATGCAAAGTGGGGATCCGAAGTAAGACTTCAATTAGTGATTCAAAGAAGTTCAAAGTATATTATTGAGATAATAAATTAATTGTATTATGAAAATAGTTGAGAAAGGTCAAAATTGATGAAAAGTAATTATTTACTAATAAGTTAATAACAATGGTGCTATTAAACGCCTTTCGTAGAGGACCTGTCTTATTTTATGCAATCAGTCCTGATATACCACTATGGTAGGAATACTATTTCATATACTGCTCTTCAATAAAAAATATTAAAACGTGAAAACATTGTACGGCATATAACATTGGATACTGTTTGTAAAAATAGTACCTAATATGACATTCAACATGAGACGTAATTCGTCTGTGATAGCAGGTCATAAAATACATTTGGAACTACCAATGCTACTGTTTGGTAATACTGACACTTCAATTTTGCTTTAAATATTCTTTGTAAGGTGACGTAGTGCGTGTGTTGAACCACAAATTAATTTATAAGCCATCACGTCAGGTATCAAATGGTAAAATGAAAAACCCATGAATTTTGTGTTCATCATCCAATAACGAGCAAAGGAAACACTTTGTGATAGGTGGTCGATGGCCACTTTAGATGTTATTGCTCGCCCTTTCAGTTATGGACTATTTTTTTTTTTTTTTTTTTTGACAGTTAACTTGTGATATACTTACGAGGCATAGTTAGTCGCCATTGTACGTGAAAAACTGATATATGACGATTTTCTTAGCACAACAGCTATCTATTTGTGGAATAAAAATAGAAAACGAAAAAGATGCGTGATATGATCACAAGACACTGAGAAAAGTTATGCTTTGTGGAATTGTGTAATAGCTTAGAGGACATAACCGTTTTCCTTGTTCACATTGTCTATTTGTCATACAATACTAGCAGCATATATGTATTAAATGCCACAGACTGATATCATAACATCAACCAGAGAGCTGTAATGTAGGACTCCTCCCTTTGTAACCAACAAGTTGCCGTAATTAAAATCTATTTGTTTCACCACTTGTAGATTCAATGGGTTTGGCGGGCATTAGGAACTTAACATTAGGAACACAAAAGGTTCATGTCATGTCAAACGTTGTAAATTAACATTTTGTACTTAAATATGTCAGCGCCAGTCGCACTTTTTTTTTTTTTTTTTTGGAATTAGTTTCGAGTTTCCAACGAATTGCAATGCATATTACAGTATACCAAATTTACGTTGTGTAAATGGAGGAACATGGCTGAACCTCTAGCTTGCGAAAATTTGCGAAAATTAATGTAATGCTAAAGACGTTATAGTCTGATGACCCTTCAAATCATTTGCATATGACAAAGCTCCAAGTAGTATCATTGTACACGGTTGTGCCTTGATTCAGAAGACAAACACACAGTCGTTTTGATCTGTAAGATAATGGTCCTGACTTTTATGTTGAAAACAATCTTGAAATCAAATGTATTTGATTTCAAATGTCAAAGGTATTAAACAAATGTCAAAGTTGCACTAAGCCGTCTACTCATGACATGTAAACTGAGAGCGTCTCATAGTAGAGAAGTTCCATGGAATTGGCATAAATTACATTCTAAATTACATTTCCCTACATCAAAACGCCACTAGCTTCGTGGCTAACATTTTGGAGCATATCTTACTATGTGTGTTTTACTCTATGGATCTCTAGTGTCAGATTCGATGTGGTTATCTGTTGTCATCTACGTCACTCGAACTACGAGGCTTCAGATAGAGGAACATTTTATAACGTTTGTTAAGAAACTAAAATTATAATACATTTTCAATATTTATTAATCAACTTGAAATAGATAAAGTAGCTTCAAAAACGTGTCTATAGTGTCAACAATTTGTAAGCAACGAAGGAAATATCCAAAGAACACAACCAGAGTTAGAAAGTCTTAATTAAAAGAATAGTCAAATACTCAAAAATTCAAATAATCTAAATGAAATGTTTAATACAAAAAAATACTTTCTAAATACGTTAAATACTATAGTACTGTAGTACTGCCAGTGATACTAGTTGATAGTAGTATCACTGATACTACTATTCTTTCTTTCATTGAATACCTCCTATCGACATTTTTATATTTCCATGTTGGAATTTTTTTCATTACATTTAAATACTTATTAAATGCGTTAAATACTGTAGAACTGTCAGTGATACTAGTTAATATTTTCTTTCTTTCATAAACAATAACTTTTTAAATAACACCTTTCGACATTTTTATATCACACGTTTCCTCTTCTCTTATGTAGACTGTCTAGAGAATTTTTATGACATGGCTCTTTGAGGTTAATATGTTCACAAGTATGTAAATTACTTCACAGTTTTTTGTGTGTTAATATACAAGTGGTATTAACAAAATCGACGTAGGCTCTCCATTTCGTTTTGACATCAAGGCTTTGCGCAAAGATACCAAATTTATGTTTTTTTGGCATTTTTTCCTAGGCTTGTGGAGTAGGGAGAATGGAGTTGTGAACGGGGATATGGTTCCTGTCTGTCTCCATTGTGTTTTATGTGTACTTTATTACGGTATGTCCCATCATGTATTCTCGAACACTTTTGACAGGAAATTGGAATGTACTGATTTTGTCTTTCTCCACGTGTGTTTCTAAATTTAATTTGTCGTCAAATTTGTGCAAATCGATTGAAAATGCCAAAGCAATTATTAATATTTCTTTAGGGTGTTTTCCTAAGTAGTGTATGGGGAACATCTTCTATTGAAACTAGAAACAAAACTTTCATGTGGGTTGTAGAAAATTCTTAAACATGACAGCATTTTCAAGCAATTTTGCCGAAATATTTAATTGAAATATAGAAACATTCCAGTAATCGGCCGTTTGTCTGTGGCAACAGAACTATGTATTCAAGGATATAAAAGTGTAGAAGCAAACATTATTTAATAACATAACTGTCCACAATCGTGCCTGGCGTTTTTTTTTTTTTTATAAACACATGAAAATCGATAAATATATCAGTAATGTTTTTACGACTATTTTCTACTTTATTTTTAACCTCAAGAAGATTAAAAAAAACCTATACCTGCTACAACTATGACCACCTTTGAACATTCTTTTATTTCCCTTATGGACTGGTGTAATAGTCTGCTTTATGGTATACCAGTGTATTTGATTCAGTGACTGCAAAATCTGCAGAAGAACGTTGCCAGGCTTTTTGTTGAGTGTTATGACCTGAACATCCGATCGTTAAGTAATATCTACTCTCTGCACTGGTTACCGCTAGCAATACCCTAACTCTCACTGTTCAAAAATAACCTTTTGCAGAGTACCTTCACAGTAAAACGTTAAAGCTCAACCGTAAGTCTGCTGTTACTTTACAAGAACGTCAGAGAGAAACATTTGTCACCTTGAATTACAATTCTTAAGAGTAGGATGCTACTAACAGTCATTTCATGTGAATGTTATCATTAATAATCAAATGATTATTTCTTATACTTACCTTGATATGTGTTTATGGTAGATGACATTTGGTTGCTTGTAGTATGGGCCAGGAATAGATGTTGGCTTCCATTGTCGAAGGGTTATGGTAGCTTATGACAGTTGTGTATGGTCGGTCCAGGAATAGTTGTAGACTGCATGGCATTTTAATACTCACAGCTGTACAAGTAAAGAAGTAACAGACTTTATTCATCAACCATTTTAAACAGACTGGCAGTTAAAACTGATGAGATATAAAATGAGATGATATAATATATGAGAGATATTTATATATATGAGATATAAAATATTTATGAGATTATATATATATATATATGAGATGATATATATATATATTATTATATCGAGATTATATTATATATATATATTATTAATACATGAATATATTACTGGATAATAATGAT
>SFZH01000008.1:23090602-23180602 GCA_021234535.1 Stichopus chloronotus | reverse complement strand
TAATGTATAGCGCTGGATGTTTCATCAAACTCTCGTTATCGCCCACTACCCTTGCCATATTATTTATTTCGGTAGTGGAAAAACAGTTGTATTCATTGTTGGGACGGAAGGCAGGGGTGGTTTGGACACTAGACATGGCTGCACAGGGATATTTCACGGCACACAAGAAAATATAAATATACACTGTAGAATATATAATTAGTGGGGTACCTTCGGGGGCTTACGGCATCGAACCCTTCTCCTCAATCGTTGCTCTCCAAGCGCCCCCACAAGCGATCTGGGCCAAAAACATTTCACTCGACTGGGCTACTCAACTTGATAATGATAGACCCTGACTGTAGAAAATCTCCATTCCAATCAATCCACTGAAATCAGTAGCGTGACAGGGGAAGGCCGTTAGGGCATTCCCCTCACTGATGCCAATTTTTTTTTTTTTTTCTAAAAATACGCAAAAATTTTAACACAAATTTTACTTCAAAAGGTAGCTAATGTGGCACGAGATTGCATGCAAGGACACCTAATTTTTCAAACGCCTTCAAAGGAGGAAGGGGACACCCCCTCCACACCTCCCCCAGGCCAGCGATCACGCGACATACTGCATGTCATTTCACTTCCATGGGAGACATCCTGGGTACGCCACTGACTGAAATGCATCGAGATAAACCCACTTTGAATAATTTTGTACAAGTTCGGATAAATTGTGACAAACTGAATGTGTTTAGGAATAAAATCAAATCAAATTTTACATTGTTTTCTTACACAAAACTGCATTGTCATTGGAAGCTACACACTGCATCTCAAAGTGACGCATCGAAATTAACGTAGTGTGAACGCATCCTGTACAGACAGGCATGCGTCTTGACGTATCAGGAAGAATGCGAAAAAAAAAAAAAGGTGTCGTATAGGGAACGGAACGCAACGCATCCTGTGTGGACAGGCCTTAAGAAAGTTCTGACCGTACCATTTTCAGAAGTTTACTTGCTGAGCGTCGGAAGGGTTACCTCCTGATATCGAGAAGGTATTTGTCCTTTTTTATACACGCTGCGCATCAACCAATAATGGTGCTCCTTTTAGATAGTCTTCCCACAATTTCCCCGCACCCTCAATCTTTTTAATTTCTGGGCCATCCCATCCCTTTTAAAATGTTTGTATCACTGCCTGTCAACCCTTCTGATGCGCATTACCATTTTCAACCAATTGATTTTTTTCACATCAATTGATCAATTTCACGCAGGGGATCAATATTTCAAGGCATGTAACTTGTTCCTGGGAGTTTGTAAAGCACAAAAAAAAAATTCTCGGTAAGCCTCATTAGTTGATGGTGCCGCTTCACATAGGTAGTGTAAATGTGGTATCTTAAATAACCACCATGACGTATTTTGGTCCCTACAAAATCCTCATGAATAAATTTGTTAAGTTGAAAATAAAACTGGGAAGTACCATTTTCTTATCAAAGTCTTTTCGCCAAAATTTTTCTAGTGCGCTACGCTTTAAAGTGAACAAGCTATTGTCTTGGTCAAACAGTTTTGACCCCTGTAAAATTCTCTTGAATAAAATGTGGTCATTATATCCCCGGACTCTTCGCCTCTTTCAGTCTGTATGCCCCTTTCGACTAGTCGAAGCCTTGTTTGGGAGCCTTGTTGAAAAACTCTGGCTTCACCAGAGATGGTAAGCCGTGATCTCTCGTTAAGGCCCTATTTATGTGCCATGGCAGGCCCTCTCAGGAATAAACTTTTACTTTCGTCTCTGTGGGGACGTCGATTGTCTTAAACCCCTACAAACGACCATTGTGATGGCATTGGATTGAAAGGTTTAAACCACGACCAGCAGCAATAGTGCGTTTTTAAGGTAGGAATATCTGCGGAACCTATAGAAGCGATTTCCGGTATTTTGGTTTTTTTTTCTTCTGTTTTCTGATACACTCCTCGCTCCACTTAGACAATCTTCCCACAATTCTAACTTGCTTGTAAACGATGAAGGGTGTAACATGAATTAAGTCTCACCAAACATCACTGGGAACTATATCTCTGTCTGATGAATTGTTTCTCATTGTTTCTGTTTTAGATCGTTTCCTGTCTCTTTCAGTTAGGTCTATAGGAAATGTTTCAAAAAGAGAGGGGAACAGCCTTCCTTAACATCAGGTATTGTACCACTACTTTCGTCCCACCTAAACAAAGGACCTGGATCGGTGCATACAATATGCTTCAAAACTTTCATTTGCGCTTACAAAAACAGAAAATATAATTGAAACTGGGATTTACAACCCCTTCAAGATCTCTCCCTCGCTACCAAAAATCCCTGTCCCTCGTCACCCATTTGGATGAAAGATTTAGAGCCCCTCCTTAAAGCTGCTGACAGAGCCTTTCAAAATAAATCCACCACTGACACAACTAGATACACAAACGTCATAATTATGTCGATCATTGCATACATGTTGTGATCATTTAAGTACATGCATATCTGAATGGATCGTTGTAAGTGGAATTTTCCATAACACGGTTACATATTACGGTAAAGTTGGATATCATTTACAAACACAGCCGTTGTAGCAAAGTAAGTAAATTAGTGAAATCACTAGAAAGTAAAAAATGTTCAATTAACTCTTCTGGATTCACTACAAAAGTAACTGCAATAAATGTAAAATATTACAACATTTGTCAAAGGTTACCTGGTAGTTGAAAAGTACTCAAAAGTAAAAAAAATATCTTTGCTAGAAAAGTAAAACATTTCTAGAAATTGCGTTCTAGCAAATAAAGTACGTTTTCAAAAGACGCCAGATATTGTACCAGATTGTGTCTAATGTTACTTAAGGTGGTTGAAATTTTTTTTAAAAAAGAGAGGCTATCCCCTCACTTTAGATTCCTACCCCAGGGCGACGATTATCCATGTCATCATCCCCCATAGCTCATAGGCATAGGCAGTGTGAGGTTGTCGAAATTTAGTTACTGATCATGACTAACAGAATTTTGTATCAGTCCTTGAAGAACACAAAAACACGTACATCACAGATTGTATTCACCAAACTGTTTCACGTAAGCTTAAGAAAACAATAAATGACAAGGTGTTCATGTGATCTCAAGAAACTAAACGTGTTTAAACAAGACAAAAAAGTGAGAGGGGTTGACCTTCCCAGTGATTAAACAGTAGAGTGTGTGGTGATGAATTAGTCTAATTGTTGCAGTACTCACGGAAAATATAGCGCGTTCTCACTATTTGTAAGACATCATATCGCGTGATAACAAAGTGTCAACTTTCAAATTCGATTCTTTACCTTTTGTTCCACTCGGTGTTGTATGTGACAACCGTCCAAGTTATTGTTGCCATAGTCGCCAATAGATCATTACATTTCAGGTCAGACGTTTTGGTTTGATGACTTTGTTTATGATTTATTTGAAACCTTTAGTGCTTCTTTGAAAGTGTCATAACACCTCTTTATAATTTTCGTGAGAAATGGTTACAATTGAACTCTTCTGTACGCTTGCAATGACATGTGTTTTTGTAATTATCATTATTATAGTAGTGAAAATTATAACCTCTACGTGGTCGCCAGGTTCCTGTGAGATATCAAAACATGCTGAATATTCCTTACTTTGAGAACCATATTCGCTAACTTGTGAATCACATTATGTCGCGCAAGATGACTACTAAGGATTGGCGGGCTTCGTTTTGTGGTTAGATTTCGCAATGTTCGCAAAAACAAATAGGCAATACACGGAGTTGCAAATATCGTCGTTATCGTTTGGCATAGTAATTCTATACGCATTCCACTCCCGAAGTGCGCTGAGCTGTCTACTTCATCAATGATTTAGATTGCTCGTTGTGGATAGAGGTGCTGAATATTTAAGTTATTTAGTGATGGTACTGTGGTACACCGCTTATGCACTCCCCGTCACTGTAGATGATCTTAATGCTCCAGAAAGCGCGCTGTGCTGGGTTCAATGTTTTCTTTACAGTTCTTAAACATATCGAGTCCCTGTACAATTGTATAGTATCCCTATATATATGCTGTAAAAATGCACTGAGTGAAAATTCTACCAACCCATCGAAAATGACCCTGCTAGCAGACATAATCACACAATAACAAAACATGTTTGTATAGATTGAAATGCTGTGAACTTTGACCTTGACCTTGACCTATGATGTCATCGGTAGGGTGGATTTTATATCTCGTCCTCAGGCACCTTCTAACAAATTTTAAGATCTATGTTACTTACCGTATAGGAGGAGATCGTGACACACATTTCAGAGCATATATACCCATATCGCCGTTAACCACGTGATGTTTGACCTCGTAACGTCATCAATATTTTCCAGTCATGTACCGTATGCTTTTGATCTATATCAGTTTTCTAACTCTAGGACAGTCACACATAGTGATAATGGTAAAATGTGTTTTTGGTTTTCATGACTAGTGAACCTTGGCGTTTGACCTATGACGTCATCGACTGGGTGGACACTGTAGCATATACGTGCGATGCTCTCGCAAACAATCGCAAGCGACTGATACCTGCAGTGTTTGTTGGTGAACAAAGGCAAATACACACACACACACACACACAATTTTGTTTTATATACGTTATGTACATTGTGTTTTTTGTTGTATTTTCTTTCTTGACTCTAACCTGAACAAACAGACTCTCTATTGTTCAAAATTTAGAGGACTCAACAAAACTATTGAATTTCCTTAGAGCACCTGAAATCCATTGTTTAGATCCTCAGTCTGAATCCAATCAATTGCACACACATTTGGGCTCCCCTTCTCACCCCCTAACCCCAATCGATAATCTCGATCCATGTTATGTATACAACCATGTAAGGACTACTAACTCACCACGTTTCATTTTGGGTTCCTGTTGCCCGATTCAGGTCTCGTCCGCTTCGTGTTGCTAGGTACAGCTTATATGCTGGGCAGGTCCTCCACCCATTTCAGCCTTTGGGAAAGTGGCTGAAGATCGGGCATACGCTCTCTTCACTCCGGGGACATTAAATGGCGGTCCCGAAGCAGATTGTGTTTGCATGGGATTGTTTTGATTCACCCCCTGCCTTGATACCCTCTGAACACTTACCAAAAGAGTAGGAGAATTTTGCCTGTGTTCATTCACCACCATGTATAGGATCTTCCATGAGTCTTCAGATTTTTTGATCCTCAAAGATTCAAATTCAGATTTGTAAGCAAGTGCATAAGATGAGTGCTACATGCATTATGCAACCACGTTGTTCTTTCATACTACAGGTACACTAATTTTTCCACCATCAACTTTTAAATGTTCAGAAGAGTTCATTTAGTGCATGATTTACCAATTAACTATACTTAGTTCTGTTATTTAATTTCTGAGCCAAGCAGGGTATATCAATGGTGTCTCCCTTGTGTGTGTGTAATGATAAAGATCTGAAGTTGAAACCGCTTCCCACTTACGAAGACAGTAGCTCACAATAGCGCTACAACAGGACAACATGTATGACCAACCTATTAAAATCAAAGGGCCACATTGTCACCTCCAAGCTTCGTAAGAGACAGCAAAGATTGAATGAAACCCACTGACCCCACGTTTTTATCCTTCTCTTTCTATTAGCTCTCTTGACGATGGACGGAAGCAAGTGTTTGCCATAAGCGTTTGCCAACGGTACTTAAAAAATTGCCAGTGTGTATGGAGATGAGGAGTGGGGTTGGTGAGGCACAAAGTACTACCAGACTGGAGGTTTGAACAACCAAGGGAAGCCGTGCGGCTTCGTTGATATTCATGAGCGTTACCTCGTTTGACGTTATCTGGTAGCTGATACCTATTGATATGACATCTATTGACATCTCTTGATTTTCAGTTATTTAATTGTACCCACCGGGCTGACTCATTTTAGGAAAAAGCCAGGCTGGGGCAATGATATCGAACTTTACATGCAATTTAAATGTGGAAAATAAAAATTAAAGCACAGTTCTCAATATGTAAATAGAGACTGCACTGCTATTAATTTCCTTACTATGGCGTTGGCATCGGCTGGAAGTACGGAGAAAGGACCTGGAAGCAGCAAGTAACAGTGACCTCCCTCCAGTTTGACACCATCTAAGTGGAGCGCCACTATTAGTAGGAGGGCTTAGCTTACCAGAACATATCACAAAAATGCATGCCAGATCGAGGGAAATGGCACCTTATCCCCCCATTTTCAATATACAAGATTACATTCGAGAAGGTTGTAAAGTTAACAAAGAGGCCACGTTGACAGTTATTTAGGATTGTAATGCCAAATATCAACTCTTTTTTGTCTTTGCCCCCTGCAGCTAGCAGTTCCTGTACAGAGGACATCCTTTTAAGTAATTCAAGACTTTCTTAATGGTGTTTGCTTGTTGTTTCTTTGTTGGTATAAATGAAAACGTGTCCGTGCCAATGTGTGTGTGTGTGTGCGTGGGTGTGTGTGCGTTGACAATTGGTGTCAATCGGGGACCCTGTTGGGAAATCACACATACCAATTGGGGACCCAGCTGGAATTGTGGACCGTCGCCGTTTCAAAGTTGGCTTTTAAATAGCCTTCATGAGCTATATGATGGCGCCATGAAGCTATCTATTGAATTTGAAGGAGTAGCCTATAGACAAAGTCCCCATTGAGATAGTGTTGGGTTATGTCCTCTTTTGCAGGTGTATGTGTGTAAAGCACCATGTCCACGATTCCCTAGTGACAAACCGATACACACTCACTATTACAATGATAAGTATTAATTGAAAAAAAATTGAGCGCCCCCATTTTTTGTTGTGGCAACGGGTGTTATTTCCCATCAATATAGCCTCCTACAATGTTGATCTACAGCCGTCCACGGTTGAATAGTAAAATGAAGGGGTCCCGGTTTGTGTGCGTCCGGACTTGTCCAAATTGTGGTTTTTCCAGAATAGTTTGAAAAACATATGAGAGATTAAGTTGAAACTTGGTAAGTTTGTTCATGATGACAATACTTGCAAAATGTATTAGTTGTATGGTAAATCAAGTCACATTTGCTGATTTTTGAGGAACAAGTCTATTTTGCCCCAAAATTGCTATTTTCAGCATATCTCAGTTGAAAGGTATTTGAGTATTTAATGCAAAATTTTGCAAAAAAACTCACCTGAGAATGTAAACGTTTAAGGTATATCACTTTTGTAGTAAAGAGAATGAAATTTTTAGAAAAAATTGACAATTTTGTCCCAAAATTTGTATTTCTAGCATATCTTGAGAACTATTAGATCAATTAACGTACAGTTTTGTTAGTACTTACCTGAGAACACGTCGTTGAACACATTGTTAATGCTATTGCTGGATGCACTCGGGCTGCGCCCTCGTGCTTCGCTTGCATTAACCCCCAATCGAGCATTATACTACAGTTAATGCACAAGCCCAAAGTTGATTAACCTTGTTCATACATACCAACGAGATTTTGATAAAAAAGGACGAAAAAAAGAAAGGAATTTGGTCCTTAAATAACCGCATTTTTATTGACCAAGAACCCCGAGAAAAGGTAGACAAATTTACAACATGTCAAAAATATTCGTGCCCGAAACAGAAAGTAACCCGTAGACAAAAAGAATAACAATAACAATTGACGTAGCAACAACGTTAGCTTTAATTCGTTTGCATCTTGTAGTGAGTGTACTAATGTGTACGTGTGCACGCTGTGGTCAGTGAACGTATTCACTGTGTAGTGTGTGTACGTAACCACTGCGTGCAACAGAGCGTTGTACAGCTACATGGCTAGGGCCTGATCACTGATTTTGGATAAAGACAGTGACAGATTCATTGAATAAACATTTCGAGAAGACATGGACATGCAAGCTTACTCTCAGTCCTAACAGCAGCAGAGGGTGGGAGACTTGTTGTGTGCGGACCCTAATTTACTGTGAGTGTGAGGGTTCCAGTAGCCTGGCTATGCAAAATTTCGGAAGTTTAAGAAAATAAATCCGGTGGTTGTATGGAGACACTTCAAGATGGTGATGTATTGCAGTACTTGGTCGTCTTTACGATGTTACTGCATAGGGAATTGTTTTTGAACATCTCTGCAGAATTGTACAAACAAGGAAAGCTAATTCCTGCAGGCTATTAAACTTTTAAGGTGTTCAAAATATACGAAAGCAGCTTTCACCAGACACAGTTCTGGTATTTAGATAAGATTAGGCTACCCTACGTCAGAGGGATTACCACTGACAATATACTGAGCTGTTGTTACGTAGATTTACCTACATTTTACTTTTAAGCAGGCCTTAGGCCCTAGCGGCCTAGGTAACGTTAGAACTAAGAACTTCTAATCGAACGTTACTTCACTAGTGTAGGCCTGATACTAGTAATACTGTATTAGCCATGGTTTTGTGCAAGATATGGAAGTCTGAAAACACACTGTCGATTTCAGTTTTATTGCATTCATCCGCCAGTGATTGACCATGGTTTAACAAGTCAGGTTACCAGCGATTAACCCACGGTCACCTGACTGAAATGGGCCAATAGGAGTTGAGGATTCTTTCCAAGTATGTATGAACATATTACTATAATGGTAAATCGAGTCAAATTTTCTGATTTTTGAAAAAAAAAAAAAAGCCAATTTCGCCCAAAAGTTCTATTTCCAGCATATCTTGAGAAGTATTTGAGCATTTAATGCAAAAACTTACATGAGAATGAAATATTCAAGGTATATCACTTTTGTAGTAAAGAGAGTGAAATTTGCTGATTTTTTAGACAAAAAGAGAGAAATTTTGCGCCAATTAATTTAAAGTTTAGTAAGTGCTTAGCAATAAACTGTCACAAATTTCCATGTGCATGCCCTGTATTGAAATCAATGTGCATGTTGGCGATGAGATACGCAACTCCTTGGATTGTCGTCTTGTTTGTTTGTTTGAAATGGCAAATATATACAGAATATGAAAAAGGAAACAGACTGAGGAGTGTCGATAAAACGTATGATGGAGCTTGTAGATATAGACACTCCAGAAGAAAGAAATAACACAGCAACTATGAATATAAACAGCATTTAAATACGAAAGAAAGAATTGAAGACATGAGTCTCAGTCTTTGTCTTTATGTCACCAACCTGGCGGTACAGTGATATGAGGGGGGCGTTTCAGGAATATCGGTTGTCGCGTAGCATAGCAGAAAACGTGTGGATTTAAATATCCCCTAGATTGCCAGAAATTATCTTCAAAGACTCCACAGGAACCTTTTTCACTCTTGTGGTGTCCCACCCCTCAAACAAAAAGAAAAGGTTGCTGGGGCAGTGCTATGCACGCAACGCAGCCCTCAGATACGATTTGTGCAACAATAATGTGCCATGGGGAAAAAAAATTCTTCTAAAAAATGCAGTTTATTACTCAACTATTTAGGAAATTTTGGCCCATGACCCACCTCCCCCCCCCCCCCACTCCCCCTTTACCGGCATAGACACAGTCTACGTTCTTCTGTAGGTTACTTTGATTGCTTTTCTTCCGAACTGTCTTGGCAAGAAGAAAGGGGGTGCACCATGCGCATTTAAATACTATTCACTCAATTAACCCTATGTCGAGTCAATGAGAATGAGGCAGCGGCCATTTGAAAAGTAGCTAGTGTTGAAGTTGCTATTTCTTAGCCCAACTCTGACTCTCAAACCTGGACATTGTTTTTCCAACTCGTGGGTTCTAAGATCATTTCCGAATGTTGGCATAACATCTTACAGGGAATACCGATAAGGCAGGAGATTGTTGTAAGGAGCCATGGGTTCTCACAGCACAATCAGTTCCAACGCACATTGTATGGCGATCATACGTCTCTCCATCTTTCTGGATCTGTCTTTCTTTTACTTCTCTTTTTCATTCCCCCCCCCCTTCAGTCTCACCAATAAACATCAGAAATGCTTTCAGTTCCTTAAAACACTTTTCAGAAGATGCAACAAAAGCATTCATTTGAATACTTGAAAACTTAGGTGTACAAATTGTACAAATAACTGAATTTAACTTAATAAATGAATGAGAGAATAAAGTGGCTGGTTACTTTACCAACTGATTAGAGAAAATTCAAAGAAGGCTATCACTCTTCTTTATTTTGAATAACCTATCATTCTATGTCACAAACAAAAATTTTGATTTTGATTTTTTTTTAATTTTGTAAAAGCAAACACTTTTTCAAGTTTGTAATACTCTACTCAAAAAGATAATAATGTAATTTTGCTTGGCCCCTTGTGCACATGTCCCTCTAGCCCGTTCTTAATTTCGTACCTGTACTCTCTGAAAACAAGAATTTTCAGGTGCAGTTGCTATTTATTTTGTACTTTAAATAACCAAACGGAAATGGACATGCAGTGACAATGCTTCACTGTAAGAAGCTGCGTTAGTAGGCCTGTGACATTTGAGGCTAGATACAAGAAAAGAGAATAATACCAGTGACGGACATTAAAAATGGTTGAGGGTTGGGATATGAAAGAGCAATAAAGTATTACAAATTGTCCACTGGATGAATCTTAGGATACCAAACAGTTAAATCCCTTCCTCAACCCATGAATGCAGCCAATTTTGAACCCTCAGCAACCTAGACCCTGTTGAGAGGATCACCGATGTAGCATACACACACAAGATGTCTTGTACGTTCTCATTCACGTACCGCGGTATTATTCAGATGGACAGCCTTCCTACGACCAACTGATCAAGGAATGATAAAATATAAAAGAGGCTTAGCAAAGAGGGAAGCAAGACTCAGTTTCTTCTTATTTATTGCTTAAATTTCTCTCCGTTTGACCGGCTTTCAGCTTATCTATTTTGACGAACAATATATCCATATATGTTTTTGACTCTGATTTTGTGGTCTGTAGTAGCTCCAGTTTCCCACTTCAGTTTCGTCATGTAGAAAAACATTATTTCTTCAGCAATCCAACCTTTTCTATCTCTCCATCTTCAATTGAAAGAAATTTGAAGTGGAAACTTTGGAAGAGCCTTACAAAGGAAGAATAAATTGAAAAGACACAGTGAAGGAGAATGTTGTGTTTAGAGTTTAGTTGATAAGAAGAAACTATGGTGAGTGAAACAGCCCTTTTAAGTGTGACATGTCATCACAACCCAAACATCAATGTGTACTACAAAAACGAATTGTCATTTACCTTCACGCATAGCCTACATGTCCTTCTTATATAAACTGTTTGATTTCATTTTCTTATGACTGAAGCTGAACTTCTTCAGATTTAGTTTTTATTATCTAACAAATTTTACCTTCTCTTATCATCACTTAATGATTCCCAGTCAATACAGCTAATTTGATGGTAGAGGGTTGATGCTTTACTTATAAGTAAAGTAGGTAGCCTATATTGGTTGAGGTCTAATCTACTGATGTATACTTCAGTATACAAGTAACGTTAGTCATGGTCGCCATATAACGCCTAGCCACTACTGTTCATCTAACTTCGTAGTTATTGCTAAGCCATCTAAGTAATAAGGTGACGGCTTCACTGTCCAAGACATTCGGTTGACTTTAAAACAGGGACGTAGCCAGGTTTTGTGATGGGGAGAATCGATTCATCGTCCCTGTTCTTGACCATCGTCCTGGAGATGGGGAGGAGTCCGTCTGCTATGACTTAAGCCAGGATTTCAAGTCAATTACTCCACAGATATATTCTAAAGGGAAGGGACATCTATCCTTTGCCTAAAAGGATTTTTAGGAAAAAGACCATTTTGCCATAATAGTTTGCCCGGGACGAAAGAAGTAACGGGACGAAAGAAGTAATTGGTGGGGGGTGAGTACCGGCAGGACTATCTAAGAGGAGCGCCACCGAGCGAAAAAGAAAACTTTTCGTTTTTCAATTCATGAGATAAAATAAATGTATGAAAAATAGTAATAAATATCAGATAAATTGAGGTGTTACAAGAATCAAAATGAATTATGCATCCTGTTTCGTATAATCTTTAAACAGTTCGCAAATAGTAGAGGGAGAGGACTGGGTCTACCTTTTTACTCCACATCTTTTATAGGTTGACAATGACCCATTTTATGCTTGAAAATAAAAATGAAAATTCGGGTAGTTGGTTGACTATTATCCCAACTTTTTCGCAAAATGAAAATGACGAAAAGAATTGAAGTACTTCTAATTTGTAGAGAGTTTCATAGTACTATGACAATATATTGGTTCGTATTGACAATACCCTTAGTTGATGTTGACGACAAATAGCTTTTGGGGATTTACATGGTTTAATTCAGTGCTAGCGTTGGAAAAAATAGCACATTGTTTCAAGAAAATGTAACATTATTAATATTCAAGGATTTCATTGACTGTTCGGGGAGGCGCATTGTCAATGTGTCCTGCGTGAAATAAATATGCCGACCGTTCTGCTGAGGATACCATCCGCTGAAGATGAGTGTAATGAGAATAAATGAAAGTAAATTAATCTATGAAAAACGACAACACATACCAGATGGATTGACAGGCGCTGATCTAAACATCATTTCAAAAGCGGGGAGGGAGACTGAAATAAGACAAAGAGGGGGCACCGAAGGTAGTTGTGGCAAGACTATCTAAGAAAAACCATTGGTTTGGACGAGAAAATGGATGAAAATACCAGCTAGATTGTCTCAGATCGCCCTTTACAGGCTCCGCCAGCAAGTATTCAACCGTTGTACCCTCAATTTGCGTATCGTTCACGAATGTGGACCTACGTGTTTATCCGTGCACATTCCAAGCAGGGCATATTTGTGGTATAATGTATAGCACTATAGCATACATTGTCATCCTACGTGAAGGATATGCCCGCCTGGTCCGACGTTTAAGCCTGGTACCAGGTACTGCAATCATAATGCATTGGGTACTGCATTTTCTCTTTGTTTTCATTCTTTCTTCTTTTTTTTCATTTTTATTTACTTTGCTTCATTTTCTTTATTTGTTATTGGATGAACAGGATGGAACATGGTCCCCTTGTGCTTCCCGTCTACGCCAGTGTCTGCCCTTCATCCTCACACCGATAAGGGAATGCATCGAAACCATGCACCCTGTGACCATTGGTGGAGATACAATTTTGTTTTAACGGGTTGGCACAAGAATAGTTCTTCTTAATGAAATTCATGTAGAAGAACGGTTAGTTTTACGCGGCAGAGGGGAATTAAGTGAGAGGCCCTTTGATACAATCCAAGCGAAAAACCACCATTTTCAGGCAGCATACCAAAAAAGTTTTTGAAAAAAAAAGTACTTGCCAAATGGCAAGAGATAGCACTTTAAAACCTATTGTCAAAAGAACAGATTACATTCAAAAGGGATTTGAAGGGGACAACTTGCTTGACTGTTTTGGATTGTTAATGTCAACAGTCAACTAGAACTGCATTTGCCCACAAATACTCAGAATTGTAGTGCGTTGTAGGCTAAGTCCTTGTTGTTGGGAGTAAGCCAGTCTCTGTGGATCCACTCTTCATTTTTTGGGTAAGGCAGTGCCGTTTCCTGTCAACCCCTTACCCAATCCATTCTTTTTTATATATCACGCTGGAGGAAACAAAAATTCCATTGGATCTCTCTCATAATGTTGCAGAGTTGCCGACGCTCGTCGTTACTATATACCGCATGTCGTACGAGCCTCTACTGCTCTGAGTTTTAAAAAGTACTTTAGTACTCGCTGTATATACGTCAAAACTGTCTTAGTTTCTGTTTCACCACTGAAATAAAACATGAGAGCAGTACATGATTCTGTAGAAGGACGTCATGTTGTAACCACTAAAAAGCAGTGAAGCAGCACACGATTCTGTGACATCATATTTAAACACAATGGCGCTGTATTGCACACCAATTTGGAAACAACATTGACACTCCACGTTTATCAACTCATTGGAAAAAGGCCGAACCGCATTCCATCACGATTTCTGGAAATTTATCCGCAGGGCTCTCTCATCACTTTAACTTCTTAAACCTTCTTTGTAGTCGTGGCATTTGCTTTTCCTTAGTAGACTTTATAGTTTGAAGACGGCCATAGCTCGCACTTACTGCGATTACTATGGTCGCATATTGCATGCATATTTGTATGAACTAAGTTACATCACGCGCAGGTGGGGCGTTATGAGCCATACAAGGCTCAACAAGAGAAATTGCTGGTCGACCAGTACTGACAAGACTGTAGTGCGGCGCACTGCAATAAATAGGCGTTACTTTGACACATTCCTTTTGTCCAGTCCTTCATATCGGAAGATATCACGGCTCAACGCTCCTTTCCATTCTTGAACACAGGGCACGGCGAGGTATGCATGATGACTTATCGCCAGTGCGTGCGTGCTCCATGTGACACAGACTTAAAATAGAGGACTGGTCCATTTTTATTTGGGGGGTTTAAATCAATGGAGGCATTTCTGTGAATATTTTTTTTTAGCGAATGCAACTATTTAATTAAGCGCGGTAAATATCTTCTTCTTTAAAAAAAAAAACACCAAAGCAAATTAAAAAAGATGTGAGATTAGTTATTCAATGTTTAAACAATTTATTTTGAAAGAAAACAATTGGAATAACATCCAAAGGTATGGCCTATAAGTAATAGAAATAAGTAGTAACACTATACATGTTATCAAATCTTCAGGTTAATATACAAATACTGTACGTACTGACGAAAGACGTGTAACAGGCTGAATAAACAATTAAACCTTCTCTGCTTTGTTTAAAAATTACATAAAATTGCAATGCCCCATGGTTGAGGTACAGTCAGGAGTAACTAAACACACACTGAGAAACACCCAATATCACAAAATTTTTAAAGCACTTTTTTTTTTAAAACAAAAAAATATGAAAACATGAAAAATATAAACTGGATGCATGAAGATGTAGGTAAATTATTACCTCTTTAAAAATACTAACATACAGCCAATATCAATAATTCCAGCCTCTCTTATTAACATGTTATGTACCGCAAGATAGTAATAACACACAGTCACCCCAAACTACACTTTCAGTCTACATATACCAAAAGTGTCAATTGGTGCAGCTCTTTGATTGACATCACATTCATAAATGCAGAGAAGCTCATATTACACATCATGTACTGTAAATTGGATGGATGAAGATGTAGGTAAATTATTGCGTCTTTAAAAATACTAAGAAACAGCAAATAACAATAATTCCAGCCTCTTTTACTAAGATGTTATCTACCTCCATCTAGTAATAATACACATCACAGTGATAAAATCATTTTAAAAGTGACATCACCCTTACATTTCATAAAAGACTGAACACGTAAAAACTTATTTCAACCACAATGAATACACTTGTACCGCCCCTTGAATCACATAACATCTCTTTTCTCATACTGCTACTTATTTTCCTTGCATGGACAGGTTCGCATATTGTGGCCCACTTGATTACATTTTGAACATTTATGAAGTATGATGGTGCGGTTACACTTCTGCCGTAGGTAATTTATTCTATTTTGTTTTTCCATTACTTGCTTCAATGCAGCAACTCCAGTGCGATGTGTTGAGCGAAAATACCAAGAGGTTACGCAATCGTTTAGTTTTTCTAGACCTTGTTGACTGAACTGTGATAAGTTACCTCCATTTAATTGTAACGATTCTGCTACATGATGGCTTAGAACATACATGTATGGCGTCACGTCCTTTTTTAAATACACTTCACAAAACAGTTCCACCCATTTCTTGGTCAAAAGTTATTATTTCCTCTGTAGAGAGGGCATGCTTTAGTGTGTTCATTTAATTAAAAAAGTCTATCCAAATTTTGGTCAAACTGGCTAACTTTGGGTGACAAGCCTAAAATCAACAAGACTTTTGCTAGAAAATATCTTCCATAACTCTGGCCCTGTAAAATCTCTAGCTGTTACTTACTTGGTGACTTTATCAACAGAAAAGGACCATTCAGTACCAAATGACTGTATGAAAGGCTCACATTTGTAAATATGTGCAGAGCTTTTGACATCAAAACTGGCTGAACATTTCTTAATGTTGTCAAGGGTCCTGAGTTCTACTAATGAATGGTTAATGAGTTGGTCGGAAACTTCCATTAAAGGAATGTATTCCCTGGACCACATTCAGAAACTTCAAATCTCCTCCAAGGTATCTAAAAGATAGTTACCTGCTAAACCAGAACAATTTTCTCCTCCAGTAATAGAAAATGTAAAATTTGTAACATACATTCGCTTACCTACAGTACTTTAGTGCCGTCCCCACTAAATTTTATTCTTACGGGAATACTTTATTATATTAGGGAATACATTTTCAGGTATACAATCAGTAGGAAAAACATGAAATCCATTGAAATTTCCCGAAGTGTGAATCGAAATTAGTATACGCCTAGTGTGTACATTACATATCAGCCTGCATGTCTACAGTCACAGATGTCCCAGGCACCATCACTACCGTATACTAAAGGATTATACGCTAGGCAAGGTGTATAGTAATTAGATGACTGTTAATGAAATGTATACTAGGAAATACGAGGCTACGTATAGTCCTTAAAACAGTCTGCACACCTGTGCACAGTGCAGCCAGTATAAGCCTATGTATATGCCTTTTGTTCCTTATATGACTAGTGGAATGGTCCATTGCCAACAAACACGCCAAACAACAACAAGACCTGATGTTTTTCAATTGCATTTTCGTTCCCCAAAACACAACAAAATCCCTTGTAAGTTCACAATTTTGTACTCTTATGCCCTTAAACTGTTATTCATCAAAGTTGATAACCAACACTTACCAAAAAAGAAGACAAAAATCATGGTCAAACATTCAGCTATAACACAGAGGTGTAATCCTTTCCACGGAACAGGCAGTTGTGTGACGTCATCACAAAACAAAGAACATAATACCGATCAGGTTCAATGGTTTTTCTTTATCGAGGAAATGCCTATTGCTCCCGTGTGATCAATCGGGTAGTGGCCTATGTCACATGAACAGTTACAAATTTATGTGATATAATCAATTTACCCGATAATTTTCTGACGTTGACAGAAAAGGTAAGAAAAATTTAGTGCGTTGTAGTCTGTAAAATGTACAGTTTTCTGTTCAAACTTCCATTGACTTTCACTCAGATTTTTTTTTTACTTTACGTGAAAAGTGCCTCCTGTAAAACACTTCTCAATATGATGAAACGTATATTGATTGAAAAGAATACATTCTTCTTATGAAAAATGGATAACCCGTTTTATTTTAAGCATGCTTGTAAAGAGCTCAGTCTGAATTTGTCGTGAAACAATGATTCCTTTGCACAGTTAAGCATGTCAACAAAATATCTGTGAACCTGATGAGCGCCATATTGCCATATCTGTTCTCCATTTGCTCATTAATTTTGTTTACGGTGTAAGAATATTCCATTATATCACAACTAAGAGGTAACATCAAAAAATTAAACTGGTCCTTTCTGAGGGAACTGTCTCCAATTCCGGTTTGCCACAGAGCACCGTGATTGTTCCATTCGTATTAATAATTTACACCACAGATGGTTGTAGTAACAGGAGTTTATGTCTTATCGATTCATTCCCTGATGATATTTCCGTAATATATATGTGTAACAAAACTTAAAGTAAACGATCGAATCACGTTTTCTTTCATAATGTAAACTAATAGATAACGACTTCTTAACTCTCACTTCGTTGCATCTCAACCTCCTAACTGTTACCGTATCCCTATGCCGATAGTATGTCCATCTATTTTTCTATACAATTTAAAAATTTTACAATTATCCATGAGACCTGATCCCTGAAATACAAGTAAAGAGAAGTTGCTAGTCGTTGTGACTATATTTACCTTGTTCCAAAAATTGTGCTGAAAGTATATTTGTCTACCGTTTGGACTTACGTTTTCTTAGTCGCCCGCTTTGGCCCAGCTTACATATGTGTGACATACGGCAAAAATTGGAATATCCACATTGACTATAAATTTGTTAAGAACTCAAATCAAGATTGTATTGCTTTAGAAAACTAAAACTTAAATAAATTCTCCACCAACCAGAAAACTATAATATATGAGATTCTTCACCGTTCTATCAGTTCAACATAACTATTTTACCAGAGGAAGCATGCTTAGATGTGAAATAACGCTTTGAAAGTTGGGCTTCAGCACGAGCCTGAAAATGTGTGACGTAGAACCGACAAACACAGTTTTCCATCTTTTGCACTCTTCCTCTTTCTGGCAAGGTCTTGGACCCAAGAACTTGTTCGTTTAGAGATTATAAATACCCTGTAAATGTCTACATTCCGTAAGATACATTCAGTAAGATACTAACATACTAGGCCCATGAAACCAGAGGCGCTGTTACTGTGATGGGCAATTTAATTTGCTGCTTACACTTTAAGACCACCCAAACCAAGCGAAGGTAAGTTGTGTAATAAGCTCCAAGGTATTTCTATCCTTTATTTGTCGGTACCAGCTATTTCAATATCATTCACAGAGCAACGTCATTTAAGTAAACTAATTCTTAAACAATTAACTGGTGGCTCCGAACAATGCTTTCAAAGTTAGGTATATGCCACTCCATTGTGAAACAAAGATTTCATCACGAAATAAGAACAAAACAGAACAGTACTGTAACTCACAGCTTGAGAAAAATCAAAGGCAATGTTCAATCTACATTTGTCAGTACTAAGTCACAACCGATTGATTTCTAGCAACAGGCTCGTACCTCGAATATTTACCAAAATAATTCATTTTGCGAATTCTTTGAGATATTTCCTGAAAATGAGACCGATGTCTTGTCTACAATAATCTTTTTAAGAGACATGAGAAGCGATGGTGGAGAATTCCTTTAAGTAAATGTTGTGAGACTCAAGTGAATTTTAATCCTAGAATATTTTCAATGCATTATAATACATGTGTGGAGTAAAGTTACAGTCACACTGGGAAGGAATCGTTGGGGAACTGCTAATGCCATGGTAGATTCTACTGTCAAGCGGGTTTGGAGTATGTTTGGACAGTGTCAGCCAACTATTAACGAATATTACCAAGTGACATATATTCTTTGTTTTTATTTGGAATAATGCAGGTCACATGTCATCTTTACAATGTGCTCATTTCTTCCATTATCCGTCTCGGTAGGCTGAAATTGCTGAATGCTACTACGACTAGGAGTAATGTTTGTGTGAGTTCAGTTTTTACTTCCTACTATTTTAGTTTATTCGTACATCTGTGTGCTTTGCCGTCTTTCATTTCAGCTATGTATTCATCCCGATATATCCCGATTTATCTAATTTTACTTTTTCAATACCTTACAGAGCCTATTTGTGTATTTGTTCTTTTATGCGAGCATGATATAACCTTTTCAATAACATTAAGTTTTATGTAAACTTGCGATAGATGCATATATGTGATAAAATGCGAAAAGCAAATACATCATGTATCTGAAATTTCAAATTATTATGCAAAATTTTCAAACTGTTGAATAGCAGGATAATGGTAAACACATGTTATATGTAATACCTCTGTAAAGCATCGTCTCGTTCAAAACATACTTTCAATATTGACAATATCTTTCAATATTTACGTAATCATATGAAATAAACTTAACCAGAATCAGACTTAAATATAAGTGACACTTATCAAAACTTTTTACAGAAACACTAACTACAATAAATGTTTGTACAAGTTGCTTCACAACATAGACTGGGCAGCCCATGCGTATGTCTGCAAACAAAAGTGCCATGTAATTTCTATTGTTAGAATAAACCTTGGCTCTTTCTACTTTGAATTAGATATTTTTTAACAAATACATGCCCTTTTTGAGATACAAAGTAAGCCACCTTCACTGTATTCTCATTGTACATAGAAAATTCTGTAATTTAATGACATTGACAACAGACTAAAGGAGGTATTCGCGTTTCACGACGTTAGTACACAAGTTTATTCACAATATAAAACTAGATGTAAGCAACACCAAAGTTGTGAAAATAAAAGCAAATGAAAATGTTAGCCTAAAGCTTCAATGTGAACTAAATGAACTGTTGAGACCAGCAATGATCTAAACGTTCACTGCATATCTGTGGGTAAAAGTAAAGCTTAAATTTTTACTTGCTGCCACATTTCCTTACAGTATGGTACTCTTAAGGTATCATATGGTACTAAGTTGCGCTTAGGGCATGTCAAGATGTACAAATTATACTACGGATAACTATGCTCGGATAAAATTATTTGCCTATTTTAGCTATTGCTACATGACTACATTTTAAACGGTCTTCGCAAAATAGAATGAAATTAGATGTAAAAAGTATTTTCTCTAAAGAACGTCTGCTCAGTAGGTTTAATTTAATTAATCAAAGAAAAAGGATTGAGGAATGGGGGGTCTTTCATCAAAACAAGTTTACACCAAAACACAAAATATCCCTTTCAAACAAAATAAAATGAATTTGGATGTAAAAACATTTGAGGAAATAAGTTTCTGTAAGGAATGTAGTGGGAGCGAAATGCCTTTCGTTATTGTGGAAATTGATGGGAATGTCATTTAACTCAATGAAAGCAAGTTTAGTACAAGAACCTAATGTATGAGTTATCAGTTGGAACACTCATTCTTTTCAGTCATGATATTATGTATTAGGAAAAAACTATTAAACATGCCAAAATATATATTCTTAAGCCTTTTTGTATTGTGAAGTAGGATTATTGGCCCAACTAGAAATTGGTGAGGAGTTACACAGGGAGTATTTATGAATGGTCGAAAATACAATAAGTGAAGATCAAACACTAACCAATGTTTGGGGTATGAAGCGCATTAAGGGGTACTGCTACTGACGTTGACCGATAAAATTGAACTCATAGATTCAAGGAGAACAGAAGCAGGATTATGAATTTCAACGTCATTGGTCCTGCAAGCTTCATCATTGACGAAACTCTGAAAATAATGACAAACGACACCAAAACATATTGGAAGATTAAGTTTCATATCACATCATAATTCTACATTTAAATGTATTTCAGATGAACGTACTGGAAGAGTAAGTTGTATATCACATCAAAATACTACATGTAAAGGTATTTGGGATAAACATGTTTTGTATAGTTACCATCATTACAAGTAACTGAATGTGAAAGGTGAATGTTTGTATACACACTAACAGTGTTTAAAATATGTTATCGCATCATAACTTTTAATTACTATCGGGATACGTTCTTTCCTAATTTGCACTCTTAGCAAGTATCACTCCCGAGTAGTCGGTATGTGATACCCACAGATCACACGATTAAAGTAAATTTGTTTAAAATTAATGATTAAAAACAACTACTGCGTATTACTGCGGAGTGCGCATGATTTCATGTCACTCTGAATACACTAACCTTCGAGAACCTTTGAGTGCAGTTCCCCCTCTCTGCAATTTAACCACACGTGATGTACCTCAGGACTGCTGTAATGTATTCAACCCTTCCAAATCTGCAGGTCCAGATCAAATGTCATATCGGGGAGGGGGCTGTAAATTATTGTCCTCCTGGACTTCGCACGTTTTCTGACTGTGTATTTAATTCACGGCCATCCGGGATTTATCGATAAATCATGTGTAAATTCCAGTCGTGTTAACAGACTCGCAGATACGACATCGTTTTTCGTGTATCTTCTTGGCATTTAAATTATATCACAATTAAGACGTAAGGTGTGAAAATTAGACATAGATAGTAACAGTAGTTACTCTCAAATTGCTTCATTTGCCAATGACAGTTCTTTAAGTGGTCGCAATTATTATAACGATAATTCTGAATGTAGAAGCAGGGAGCTGTTATTTAGATAGCAACTTCCTTAGAAGAGCAAGACCCAAAACGTTGTAGAAAATTGTGATTTCAATTATCTAAAGTAATGTAAAGAAGACTAAAATAATAGTATGATCGGTAGTTTTTGAACATCCAAATCTCTTGGATTTCACCTTTTTTCTTTATTTGTTTGTTTCAATAAACTCTTCAATCAAACTTCAATAGACAGTACATACGGCTGTGTATGAATTAAGCTTGCGTACAGTTTAGTCCTACATTCTGCAAACTTTGTAACATGTATTTTACTTTTATTTCTTTTATATCTTGTCTTTGTGTATTATTCGTTTATGTCAGACTGGTATATTTTTACCGTTTGAAAGACAAAATTATGTTTCATTTGAGCTTTAAATAAATGTGTATTTGTGAATACATGTAAATACAAACACACCAGATACCTGAAATTTCAAATAAGGGTGTATTATGAAAAAGAATGATTGAAATATTAAACCGCATGATTATGGCAAACACAAGGGTTATAACACCTCTGCAGAGAAGAGTTTTAACATTAATTTCAATATCTACAATATCCTTTGAAATTTACGATATCTCGTCTACGAAACAGACTTGATTAGAATTATACTTAAAATGTATGATACTTATCAAAAATAGTTACAGAAATACTAATTACAATAATAATGTTTGAACAAGCTGCTTCACACCATAGAGTGAGCAGTCTATGCATATATCTTCAAAACAAGTAATTTCCTCTCAAGGAATTCTGATAGAATAAAACTAGAGAAACTGTTTTAACAGAATCCATTGAAATATTACTTAAATCACCTCCATTTTGTTCTAATTGTTCTCATAAAATTTAGAAATTTAATGACATTGAAAACAGACTAACTGATTGACGGAGGTATAGTCCTACTCGCACTCCGTGATGTATTTGCGCAAGTTTATGTACAATATTAAACTAGATCCAAGCCATAATAGATTATGTGTACCTATGTACAAGTCAAAATGCATGTCTAACTGCATTTCTTAAAACCAGAAACAAAGTAACCGTTCATTGCATTTCTTTGAGTAAAATGTAAAACTACAATTTCCATCGCTGCAATTTTATTTCTCACAAAGTATGACATTAGTGTAACATATAAAATATCTGAATAACTTTGATTTATCCGAGCGTCATACCGTATATGATATTTCAATATGAAGACATCAAATGACAGCAGTGTTATCAAACACGTCTTGCCTTTACATTAACATTCCCATTCGAAGTGGTTTTAGTAATACTGAGGGCATGCGAAGAAATTTTACCACTAATGAACATCCTCAGGTAAAATTGGTTGCCTTTCTTAGCCATCGATATAAAATAAAATTCAGGTGGCATTTACCTTAAGTAACTGAATCTATTATTTCTTGACTGTGGAATTGTCTAATGAGAATAGTCAATATTCAGACTATAGACAACATTAATAATCAAAACGTCAAATCTATCATTCATTTCATTTAACATGATAACATTTGTCGCTTGTTTTAACATTCCAAGCTTTCAATACTGAGAAATTGCGTTTACAATGGTTTTACATTTTTACTTCTACTGATTTCTACATTAAGGGTCTTGTACTCAATATTGTACATACACACAATGAGTATGAGATAATTCCAAAGTTTTCTCTTTCATGCAGGAGGTCAGGTAAACACCTATATACACGAACACATACACACACATTATTCATACCATATATTGTCAAGTCAACCCCACTATTTATTCCTATCGTATGTCATAGGTATACCATAAAGTATCCCGGCCGTTCCGTAGTAAGACCAACTAACCAACTATTTCATTAGAATACCATAACGTCTGTGATAGGTGGGTCACCATTTAAGTGTCATTTTTGGCAATTAAAGTATTTTGGATTACAATATCTCATCCTTCAATAATACTAATAGGGATAATATAATTGAAGTATTTACAGGAGATGATTAAACATCATTTATTTACAACATAAAGATGAATATAGCTGCACATTTCCGATAATTATATATCAATTCATTATAATGTATATGCTATGTTTGACAGAAAATACTACATCCTCTTGAGACCAGAAGTCTGCTCCCTAAGCAAAATATCTCTCTAAAGAACTAGTATCCAAGTGCTGACACCCGAACAGGTTTCCTCTGAAAGCTGAAACTTGAGAAATGACCCTATCCCTACCCTCAACCCTACTCAACCCTATCCAGATAGAAGTACAAATACAGCACCCAGAAATCCTTATTGCGAGGATGGTTTGGCCGTAACACACAAAGCACAAAGCCACCCCCCCCCCCCTCCTCATAAAAAGTACTACATTATCTATTAGTCAGACATTGTCAGCCTGAACAATGGAAATGAGTTGGGCTCAGGCGGCAGACAAAGAAAGAGGCACCTATTGTGCAACTTTAACACAGGATAAACTGAAACAAAAAGAGCTGACATTCCAGTTCCAGCTCAAACAATGCTTTTATACTGAAGAGTGATTTTCTTAGTTTGTGTGGACTTATATCTCTCTGGAAATATGTATATTGCTCTATTGAAATATAAGGTAGGTCATGACTTTCACTCTCTTCTTATAACATAATACTTCAATTACAAGACGCGCTGCCTTTTTCAGAAGTTTATTTACAATGTCAATCTAGAAATACGATCTGTGCAAATGAGAAAATGAAAAGCACGAGACTGATACTTGAATATTAAGTTGTTAAATTGTAGTGTGAGAGTTCATTGTATTTCTGTAAGTAGAATGAAAGCTACAGTTCCAGCACTACAATGTTTCCACGTTTGTAATTCATGATAAGGTTATCAAGTACGGACTCTTGAATTTATCAGTTCGATCTAGTTCATGATGTACCAAGACAGTTCGATTAAAAGTGTCAGCTAAGAAATTCAAACGTGACTTGTATTCGCATACACTGTCCGTTTGCAATGTTTACAGTGATGCATGCATAGCAAGGGTAGGTGAAAAAGAATAAAGTATACTGAGCTGTCTGGTTCAACAATTAATTCTTACTTCAAATTAAATATTCAGCAGGCTTTCACATAAATCTAATATTGAGTAACTGAACGTTTGTCATGTTAAATTGTGTTTGTTAGAAATATGGCGAATATCCGGACTGTTAACAGAACAAAGAGGCAAACATGACGTTGTTTCTTTAACATGATATCATTACAGTAAATACTGATGAAGTCACAGTAATGAAGACAAAGATTACTATATTTACTACTGAAATGATGAAAAACTAAAAAGTTTGCAAACATCTAGGTCTAACCATCATACTCTTGGCACGATATTGGTTCTATCACAGGATTGTGCTGTCTGAAGTCTCTCACAAGCTTGACACATTCCTCATATTCTTGTTCTGTCAGAGCACTTTCCAAAGTAGAGACATTTGCAGGTGATATCAGTGACCTCTTATCGAGTGTTCTCAGTAAAAGAAATCCTGGTTTTGCATCTTCCTCGATACTAGAAATGACATCCTCAGCAAGGTGGAAAATATTTGCTAAATGTATAGACTGGTTTCTGGTTAGGCTTTCCGATAGTCTTTGTGTTAAATTCTTGTAAGATTCCACAACAGCTGAGAAGTGTAAAAATACAAACTAGGACTGAAAATTACTTTTGAAGTCAAGTTTTCGTTTTAAAATTACTAATTTTCACTGCGGATACAACCACATTGTAAAAGGTAACATTAAATAAAGCTAATGCAATGAATAATAATCCAAAGAACAAATCTCGTTTACGGGAAACTTTCAAGAAGCTGTCATGTGTATCGCGCCAACCAGGAACTATTATTGAGCATATACAATATCTGTTTGGGTAGCCTATTACAAACATTGATAGAAAAAATATCTTTTAAATCAGATTTTGCAGCAACTTACATTGAGGTAGTTTATGTTGGAATGGAGACATGATTCGTTTTGGATGTAGCAAGTCTTTTTTCTGCGAAACAAAAAGATGGGCAATATTATGTTGTATATTTATTACCTTTTTTACATTTGCTCACTTAAATATGAATCAGATATCTCCGTAGGTTAGAGAGGAATCTTAACATCTAACTTTGTAATGAACACAACTATAGAATCTACAAACGATACTTACGTTACACACAGAACAAACCCTAATTTGTTTGAAATATCGATCAAACTGTAGTTTTACAAAACACGATTGTTTCTAGTTTATATATTTATACTCTACACTATCTGGTAAAAACATGTATGAAAGGATGTGAAGTATTGGCATCCATCAGAATAGCATAATGTTGCTATACATTTGAGATGAAAGGCACAGCTGCTTCTGAAATAGGACGCAACAAGGAGTTTCATAATCATTCCTTTCACTTTGTGAATCTTCAATCACAAAGACATGGAGACGTGAAGAAATAAATAGACATTTTAATTATTACAGTGAAAAGGTGAAAAACAACTGTTTTTACATATTCCTTGCAACATAGTTATATTTTATCTTTTGTGTTGTGCATGGTACCCTCAGATTGTAGTACTAGCTTATTAGAACACTTCCAATACATAGTCTGGGGCAGTGCTAATCACATGGTCACTGTTTCTTTTGTTGCTGCCTACTTGATGCGTACATTTTTGTAGTACTAGGACGAAGTTAATCATTACGGCTATACTTCTTGGTGTATCAGTTTACAAAATATTATCATAGTAGCTATCATGCAGGAGGTCACATCAGCTAGTGTCAAATTATTTTGATCCAGTACATACTTTTCTGCATATATTCGCACTGCATAATTTTGCACCATAGATTTTATGATGGTTCCTTAGATTTCAAATGATGTTTCTACTGATCAAATTTTCAGGGAAAAGTTTCAGGGCTTGAGCAAGACTACTTATCGTGGTTTTGATTAACGCTTCACGACAATACAAGTAATGAATAAGATTGAAATATAGGAACGTTTCATACGTTGGCAGTAATCGTCAAAGCAATGATGAAATGCACATATCTTGTTTTGTTGTGTTTGAGTCATACCAATGACACAATGATACAATTGTCTTTTCATTGCCTTATTTGAAGCAATAAATAAAAAGAACTCTGATGCCGAAATCACAAGAGGCACAAAACAATAATGGCAGATACGCAGATCTGGGAACAAAAGAAGTAATCGAACAATCATACATCTGTCTTTTAATTGCCTTATTTAAAGCAATAAATAAAAATATTGATGCCTTAATCACAGGGGGCACAAAACAATAATGGCAGATATGCAAATCTAGGAAAATAAAAGTAATCGACAGTCTCAAACAGTTAATACTGAATGAAAGTATAAAAAGTGTCAATTGTGACAGCAAAAACAAGCTAAAATATCTTAATACTTAGCTACAATTAATGAAGGTAAGAAGTTGGGGTGAAAGCCTTCACTACCTGAGTCTCTCTGTAAATGAGTCCCAAACATCTTGATAAGGTTAGGAGTAGACTGGATTACACAAATAAACTTTCAAGCAAAATATTCCGACAGGTGAGAGAACATTAGAACAATACACCTTTTTCGTCCGTGTCCCATTTATGCGGTAAAATTAGTACACAATTTGAATTTGTCTCATGGAAATTCCGGAAGTTTTTGATGGGAAATTATACTGTTAAGAAAAAGTCTGCTAACAGCCTCCCATTAACTTATAAATCGCTTGGAGAACTACCCCCACAGTAAAGTATATGTAAGTTAAATGGGAATTCCGGGTAAGTAACATGTCTTCATGTCTTCTTACATAATAATGGCCGCACACTTCGTTTCTATGAATAGTGTTAGTAACTCTGCTGGAAGTTTGTTCATATCGTGTTGTCTATGAGAAGATCATTTTAAAATGTCAAGAATATGAACGAAAATGGTTTGAAATTCCTTAAATAAGTCAGACGACATGTTACTTGCCAGGAATTCCCTTTTAAGTAACCGTTTTGCAAGTTTTTTCCCATGTAAGATATCTGCCAGAACAATTTGAGGGAATAAATATACCTTTAATGTGACATGAAAGGAGAACAGGTTGTCTGATGCTTCAACTCTTGCTTCAATCGCCAGATTGACAGTATCTTTTCTGTCGATGTTCTGAAGGTGAAATTCAACCTTGTGTCTGTTCTGTGACCACAGAATACCCGTATCTACATCCTGTAACAAATCAGTCGTAAACGAAAACATTTACGTTTATTGCGAAGACACTTTGATGCATCCATGACATTACATTTCACAAAGAAGGTTTGCTGACAATCTTTCAGTTCTTATTAACAGATGTAAAGGAACATATTGTAGAACCAATATTTGATGCATGCTATGAAAAAAATAAAATGAGCATGGACTTAAAATAATTTTCTTTAAAGAAAGTCCAATCGTTGGGTTGAATTTCATTAATCAAAGGAAGGGGTTGAGGAATGGAGGTCTTTCACCAAAACAAGTTTATAGTCGGACTTCCTAAATACTGCTTTTAAACAAAATAAAATGAATCTGGATTAAGAAGGATTGTCTGTAAGGACTGTCCTGGGAGTAAAATGACTTTTGTTATTGGAGCAAGAGTTGGAAGTTTATTACCTTAATGAAAGCAAATTTAGCACATGAACCTCATGTAGTACTTTCAAATACTTATAAGTTATCAATTTGGACTTTCAAATACTTACGAGTTATCAGTTTGGACAATATTTTCAATTATTATATTGTGTGTTAAGAACTTCAGAAGAAAATAGTCTGTAAGACATGTTCAAAAGCAGATTTTCTTTGACATTTTTTACTTTGTAAAGTAGGCTCATTGGGGTAACTAAGATTTCAATGGAGTCTTTATGAATGAACGAAAATGCAGTATGTAAAGTTGATGCACTAACCAGTGTTTTAGAGTATGAACTACTTTGAGGGGTACTGTAAGTGGCGATGATCGATACTTTTGAACCCATAGATTCAAGAAGGACAGAAACAGGATCATTAATTTTGATGTCATTGGTCCTACAAACTTCATCATTGATGAGACTCTGAAAATAATAACAAAAAAAATATCAAATTAAAATATTAAAAGAGTAAGTTGTGTATCACATTAAATGTATCTGGGATGAACGTACATGAGTAACATATATACCACATCAAAATACGTCTTTTAAATGACTTTGAGATGAACATGTCTTGCATAGGTTTCATCATTACAAACAAGTGATGTGAAATGTGAATGTTTGTATATACACTAACAGTGCACAAAGTACGCTATTGCATAACCTTTAATTATTACTGGGATAGCTTCTGTACCAATTTGCACTCTTAGCCATAATCACTCTCAAGTTGTGAACACGTGGTACCAACAGACCATATGATTACATTAAATTTGCTTAGAACTAATATATAAAGAATCCGGTAGTCTTTATTGTTTGAAGAACAAATGGTCATTTATGAAGGCGTGTGCCACCAAGAATTATCTCGCACCAACGAAGAAATATGTCAAAACATCGAATTTCTCTTTTTCCACAAGAAAAAATCAGCAGCTTGCAAATAAATATCATTGTACTTACATCATACTCAAGTTTGTCATCGTTATAAAACCAAAGACAGATTAATGGTTCATTCTCCAGGTTAGAGAGTCTTTTCATGATTGGAACCACACAAACACGCTTTCTCATTTTAGAATGGTAAGGGATGTGAGGACCAATGAGACATGGTGTCTGAAGCGTAACTTCTAGATGATGATTATTCATTGAACAACTGACTTGTTTAAATTGTAGATTCCATTGAATGGTTCTGTCTAGAAGAGAAGTCAGAACGGAAATATTGCTACCACGATATATCTACCTTCTACACATGAGTTTAATTAACAAAACAATATGCAATGCAACCTATACTGGATCGATTAGATGAAAAATGTAACCAAACACACGTTTAAGACAACTTGCCTCAAATTAATCTTAAAGCCTTGAAACGCTAACATAATGCATGCTTAAGAAGTGAGACCGAATTAACATACAATCAAAGTTATATTCTTAATACAAAACCCATTTAAATTGAGCAACGTGATGCAAGGGATTACAGCAGTGCTCAAAGTGACATCCATTCCATTATACGTTTGTCAGAATCAGACCGTTTGCAATGAAAATGAATTGTATAATATGTGACATCTTCTGACATTACAAAGTTACTCACATACGTTTAGAAGATAATTTTAAAGGCAAACTATTCTACTCTTAGCTGAAAGTTACGCTGGTTTTGAAAATGCTTCTTTTTTAAACATCAGTGCCTTAAGGCGTGAGATTCATGAAACTAAATCGAAACTAAGGCCAAAACTTGACAAAAAAAACAAATGGCAATACTCCCTTTCAGCTGACAAGGTAATTATCAGACAATTAAATTCTACATGGTATTTAAATTACCAATTGTCTTTATGCACATATTAAAGACACACCGATCTTTATACCCAGAATAGAACAATGAAATATACCTTTTAGTAATACACCAGGATATACATCCGTTCCTTTCTGCTCACTGGTAATGAAAGCACAGTGTGGAATAATCATTGTGACAGGTGTTTGAAAGGTAACATCCTCTGGACCAAATTTCACAAATGGCGCAAGTCTTAAGCTTTCGTTTGAGATTGGTCCTTTAATATCAGGATCAGCAGACACCATGAGAGAAACAATTCGACCAATATGTAATGCGCCAGTTGGTACTCGTAGATGAATACCAGCAACAAGCAGGTCTCCTCCACGTTCATCAATGTACTGTTCTTTGTACAAAGTAGATGCAGGAAAAACAGAATACCTCTCTGAAACAAAAATGGAACAAAGTACTTCAATCAAAATGCATTTACAAAATAAATATTTCGAAAAATTCCCAAGTATGAAATTAAAGGAAGTTATTTTACAATTAGATAAATGATTGAAGTAACTTAATGGTTATAAAGTTGCCGGGACTAGGAGGAAAAATATTAGAGCCAGTTTCTATTTATTTATTTACATTTTAGTATGTTTTTTATTCTTGTGGGTACTGTACTTTTGTAAATAACTCAGCTGGAAACGTAGCCACCAAGTTCTACCTAACGCAGTATGTAGGAATTAAAAGTTTGTACTCATTGAAATTTTATTTATCGGATTTCAGACTTTGAACTCGTTGAACATCAGTATAAAAATACACCTACAGATAATTGACAATAATTTGCAAGTTTTTGTAATAAGACAAACACAAATGACTTACTCTTAACCATGTAATCCATCTTACAATTTCAGTCAAAAGAAGGCAATGCTACATTTCAAGCTTTATACCTCAAAACCATCGTGACATGCATAACATCGAACTAACAGTGGACTAAAAAGCTTAAAAATAACTAAATACCATGTTCATCTTTGGCAAGTAACAGCAGTCTTCTCCCCAAGTGTAGTTTACCGTGGGACAACTTCAAGGCGTGTTGTACATCCAGTTTGTCGAATCCCTCTTCTATTAAGACTTCGTTGTTTTTTGTCAAACTGAAGTTGCTTCCTTGAAGAGTTTCTAATTCATTCTTGGAGTGAAATGTTTAAAAGCAAAACATTACAAGCCATTGGGTTTCTCAGTCCAGTAACAGCTAAATCATAATTAGAAAACATAAGAAGAAAGTCAATAATCAGCATGTAGAACTTTCAAAATGTACTTACCTGTTTGCTCTCACTTTGTTTAAGAACACTTTTCACTATCTTTCCTTTCTTTGATGCTTCGATGTAGTTCATGACATGACGTCCTATCCTGTCAATACTACAAGCTTTCAGTCCTTCATATAAGCCGATCATCTTATCTGCCATTATGAGTTCTCTTTCATCCAATGTTTCAATGAGTATCTCCCCTGGGTTTGCATCATTTAGAATCCTATCCTTGTCAGCCGTGGTTAGTTGAAAGAACACAGCTAACGTTTTACAGTGATGTTTAGTTAGAAGTCTTGACAAAGTCGTTTTCAGATCTTCATATTGTTGTAAATCTGGAGGAAGAAACAAGTCGCAATCTTAAACTACTTGATAGACATAAAGGCACTAAAAGAACAGTCTAAAAACAGCCCTGCAGTATACGCACACTGTTAAAAATGTAAATTGTAAAATGTAAATTTACAGAAAATTAAAGAAACATAAAAGGAATACAGAAATGGTGTGGCAAATGTTCGCCATTAACTGAATGTAATTCTTTTTATTTCTTCATTTTAGTTTTTGTAAATTTTCAGATATTTTTACATATTTAGATTAGAGTAATGCTACATTCAGGAATTCTTTAAAATTATTGTTGAGAACAGAGTTGTTAATTTCGAAAAATATTAATTAAAATCCTTTTCAAACTCATTGTTTTTACACTAACTCTGAAGACGTTGAAAACTTACAAAGCTTTGATTGTAGAAACAAAACGAAGGTAAAAAGATGTTTTACTTTTGCTTCACACGTGTAAAGAGATGCGAATTTGTTCCATTTCATTTAAATTTACGCAGTTGCATTTACTGCCAAACGAATATGCATATACCATTGTTTGACTGCCTGAGAAGTAGGCCCTGACTCCTTGGCGAGAGAAGAATGTTCTTGACCTGAAAAGAAATAAAAGATGAAAAAGACCCACTGACTGGTGGAGTAATGCATATGACAATATACATTAACCTTTCACTTTATGATATACAGAGTACCTCAATAATTTTTCCTTGATTAATCAGAGAGCTAGTTTTCAATCAGTCTTATGTTAAATGCCGACATTCTATAATGTGTCATTTCAAATATAAAGAAGAGTACTCTGTTTCATCGGTTTAAATAATTACACGATTCTATCAAATGCATAACACTCACCTTAGATTGCAGAATGAGGGCTGTCTCTTTCTCTTCTCCTTGTGATATTTCTAACTCCACATCAATAATCCCATCACCAATGTCTGTATCTCGACGTCTCTTGAGTCTGAATTGTTGAGCAACTCTGCTGGCAGTACACAGATGACCAATGTCTACAAACTAAAAGGACGACAAAACA
Source organism: Stichopus chloronotus (assembly GCA_021234535.1). Taxonomy (NCBI): domain Eukaryota; kingdom Metazoa; phylum Echinodermata; class Holothuroidea; order Aspidochirotida; family Stichopodidae; genus Stichopus; species Stichopus chloronotus. Next base: position 23,148,019 of record SFZH01000008.1, on the reverse strand, counting down.
ATAGCAACCATTTGATAGAAACAATATGAAATATATCAGAAAGAAATTCCCTTGAGTAAAACATTTGTTAAATATTCCATCAGAAGTGATGTAGGTCAATGTTGTTCACACTGTTTGTACGTCCGTCCCCTGTGCTCTGTAATATTCAACACAAGCATATGCTACAACACAGGAAACGTTTGCAGATTTTCTTATGAAAAATCAACTTCTTTTTCATTTACTCTCCCAGATCAACATCTGTCGTATTACGTCCATGCATATACAATGATATGAAATAAACAGAACCACTTGCAACACATGACCCAAGACTCGAGCATAATTTAAAATCTTTGCTCATGCAATATACATTACATGACTGAAAGTTATGGTATGACATTTTTTTTTTTTTTTGCTAACATGTTGGAAGTGGTTGGTTTTATTGTCAAATGCTTGAAGGTTGATCTGCGATAACTCCAGAACATAAAACTTCGTACAATGTAGCTGTGTGCCACATACAAGTAATATATTGTGATGCATTTTCAAGTGTTTGCCTGTCTAAACTTGACCTATTTCGCAACTGTGCAACGAAAACAGAATTTGACGGATATTTCCTGTCTCCGGTTTGAAATATGAGGTACATTTTATTCCAGATCGACACACTGACAGGAACAAGTAGATGTTAAGTAACGATGATCTCAGCCCATTCACATAATGGCGTTATATGTTTACTTGATACGTCGCCCACTGGTCTTCTCGAATAAGTTGTCATCGTTACCAGTTGGGGGATTCATTGCAATGCACTTTTCTGTGGAGAAATGGCTAATTTAAATACATTGCCTCCTCACAATATGCACATGTAGAATAAGATCAATTACGTTGCCTCTCCAAAGTACCTGATGGTGACGTGCATGTTAACTCACTATCTAACCTTTTTAGCGTCTTCTGTGTACAGCATATAGTCTCCACCTTGTGATAACATGACCAGATCAAGGTGAGAACCTTCACCTCTGATTTCATTCAAAGGACGGCTAACTTGAAATGTTGCATAATGTCCCAAAGTTAGCTTGGACTTGTGATCCTGTAACAGCACCTAAGACAATTGAAAGCAACGTTGTCATTCATTCATGAACGTCCAGCATAAATTGCATAATTAGCAGATACAAATACAGAAGATATTGCTTAAATAACAATTAGATGATTTCATAATATTTTAATGAGTTTCACAATTATATCACAATAAAAACCAAAATTATTTAAGTATGTTGTTACGGGAAAACGTATCTTTCTCGTATATTTAGATTCCTCCACTTGTTACAGCTTATCGAAACTAATTGTATGCTGTTATGTGCAGGCAATGTGGTATTTCTAAGAAAAACCGTATTTTAAGCTTTGTGCTCGTCAATTTAGGGGTGGTGATTCAGTCTGAGTGCCAGAGTTTGCAGCCTTCCGGTTCGCAAGGTCGGCTTTGTTCTCCCGAGCGGGGGAGTAGCGAGATTCGTCCAGACAGTTTTAGCCGCTGAACTTTGGCTGCTCATTTTCAGCCGCGCTGCGTTTCAGCCGCTGAGTTTAGTGACAATGCCTGACACTACATTGTACTGTTTACGCCGCGTAGTTTACTTAGCTACGATAGCATAGTATGAGTGCTAGCTTACTGCACTTGTTGTTTATTAACTTGTTGAATTATTTTATCACCTCTTCATTTGCTTGATATTGCGACAGTGGTGATGTATTCAATTATATTTTCTAAACCTAAAATGCTCTGTTAGTGTACTTATTTATTTTCATCGATGTCATCTAGCCCCTAACTCCCCAGGCTCTCGCCCTTCCCCTACCCCTTCACCGACCTGATTCCTCACCATACGACCGACCCGGGCAAACTTTGTAATATCATACCTTCACACACATCCAAAATGTACCTCGCTAACATTTGTCTTTTAGCAACTGAAAAGTACACACTCTTGCACGCGCTCGTCTGCACGCGCACATGCACGCACACTATATGTTCTCAAAGTGAAGGATTCATGTCCAAAATTTGTTTTGCCCTACAATACCACAAACAACTCACATTATCTCTTTTGAGATATTTGCACATATAGGACAGTAATGTCATGTAAAAAATGAAAGTTGCTGTTATTACATCTTTGGTGGTGGACACGAATCGCTCACCTGATATTCTGCATCATTGTCCTTGCAGAAGCAAACGGTGATTAAGACATCATCTTTGGTATCAAGTATTCCATCAATTAATGGAACGACACGGAACACATGCTTTTGCTTGATTTCTTGGCTAACTAAGCTAACAAAGATGTTATTCAGGGCGATGATATCAAGACTGATCCTCTGGTTCTCTAGCTTGATTGCCGAAGACTTCTCCTCTGTCCAGTTTATTTGACCTACGGATGGAATGATAAGCAATTATTACAGAAACTGACTATCGCAAGTCCAGATTCAAATATGATGTATATTTAAGTATAATGTGTTCCCAGTTTGTCCATTTTTAATTGTTGTTAAAAGGATGACGGAATAACGTTTACCTTTCTGAAACCTTCCTTGAGCTGACTGGCCATTAAAGACAATAACACGATGACCATCTGACTCAGCTGGGATGATGGCTGAATGAGGGATGATCAGTCTTGCTGGTTTGTTTAACTTGAGACCTTCTGGCTCTAGTTTTATCAGAGGTGTCATTCTACCCATCAGAGCACCTCCAGGGAGGTGGATGTTTGGATCATGGATCACAGTCATGGCAATTATATGATCGTCAGAAAGAGCCTCATTGGGAATTGATAAATACACCCCCATAACGGTAATGGTGCCACCGCCATTATTTATTTTCTGTTCAATGTATGGTTGCCTGTTTTGCAATGTTTCTGAATTTTGTCTTGACATTTGTCTTTCTGTCGTCTCCATTGACCTCTTCTCATTATGATTATGATCATACTTAGATTCTGTTGTTGTCTTTTCATCAAATGAGTTAGGAGCAGTGGTTTCTCTTTCAATGGGAGCGTCAGTTGTTTTATCTAACAATAGAGATTTGAAAATCACATTAAGTTAAAAAGTACCATGATTACATTCAAACTTGAATTTTGGCAGCTGAGGTATAGCTACATATTATAGTAGTCTGGTCATTTACAAGTGTAAATCACTTAATGTGGCAGGTCTTCATGAACTACATAAACGTATGAATAAATTACAGGGGAATTTCTGAAAAGTGAATGAATGATATATATCTTCCGTGAGATAATACGGACTAATAACTTTGGTCCACACTTTACCTTCCTGTTCACACTAATAAGATGATGATTGTTTTAACCTACATCACGTAGGCAATATCTAATAATTATGAAAAATTGTTGGTATCCAGCTCAAATGACATTACTTATAAAAAAGTTAGATAGCACTACGGAAGCTTAAAACTGCCATCAAGATAAGAATACCTTTACCCCTCAACTTGACAATTTCCTGCAAAATGTCTAGATAACGAGAAAATATACCATCAAAAACCTGAAAATGATCAATTGCTTAGTTATGTTATTTAAACAATTTTCTGTAAATTGTTCCAATCACAACTTATCATATTTTGTAATTTCAACAGTTTATTGAATAGTATTCACTAGCTCACTTTTTTTGCTAAGTGTGCAATTGAACAATTCTCTGAAAAATGTCCAAATGACAACTTATTATATTTTGTCAACTCAACAATTCTCTGCAAAATGTTGACTTCTTCACTTCTTACTAAGAGTAGTACTTCTTACTAAGGGGTCATACAAAGTTAAGTTTCCGGTGTTTACCCGAGTTTATTAAATTTTTCTTTATCCCCTTCCGTCAGTCATCATAAATAAAGAAAAACATTGTAAATGATAAAAGGCCACCACTGTGTCTCGGGAGGATCCTGCAATATTACGTGATTGCTCAATTCAAGGGTAGCAACGATTTACATACGATTACGTATACAATTATGTCATTTTGATTTGTCAACGAAGACCTCGTGAATTTGTACAGCGGGAACCGTCAGGGCGACGATGAGACTCTTTTAATCTGGCTATCAAACTGTAAACGTAGCTCTCTGTATACTAAGTAGGCCGACTGTCGTCGTCGTAATTTTCCTCCTCTTAATCATCATCATCATGTTACTTAACTGCATACGATTTTCTTTCTGATTTTAATCATCATCGTCAACTAATTCTCGTTCATTTGTTTGTGCCAGTCGAATCAACGAATAAATTGAACACTGATTGATCAAAATTGAATTAGACATCTCGCTGGATTTTCTGTTCTGACGTCCCCCCCCCCCCTCTCTCTCTCTCTCTTTATACTGTAACGGGAACTTTCTGTGTTGTTACCAACCGTCGCTGGGGCAGTCACACCGCGACTGTAAACCCCTAAAATCACCCCAACAGATAAGGATATTATCTTACACAACAATATGATAATTTGTAATTCGAAAATCTTTCAGAAAATTGTCCAAGTTCTCACTTAGTGAGAAAGTGAACAGGTCAACACTTTGCAGAAAAATTGTTCAAATGCTCACTTAAAAAAGTGAACAAGTAGACATTTTGCAGAAAACTGTTGAGATGTTAAGTATCAGAACTGAACAATTGATAATTGTTTCTGTTTTTTGATGAAATATTATCTCTCTATGTAGACGTAGACGTTTGGCTGAAAATTGTCAACTTATGGGGCAAAGGTATGCTTATATTGACGACAATGTTAAGCTTCCATATGAACTGTTCGTGAAAGCTGGTAAAAATATATCTTACCCAGAGAGTCAATTATCAGTTCTGGTGATCGGTTTTCTTCATTCTGAAATGGTTCAACCTTCTGCTGATAAGGAACGACATATCTTTCATTTGTGCTATACAAGTGCAGGTGAATTAGGCCCTTTTGAAGGTTAGTGACATCATACATGTTGATCATCTTTCGTTTCTTCAAGAAATTGATAAGACTCATCCCTGGTGTCTCGATCAATGAAATCCGACGAAGCATATCACACTCACCCAAGGGCAAATCAAATAAATATGCCAATTGCAAAGTACTATCCAGAGTAAGATCATTCGCAACATCAACCAATAGTCTGCCATAATCAGCTGGGTAAAAATAAAGACAGAAGAACATTCTCAAAACAAGACGCAATGGAGATAATTAGATCACAAAAGGCTTACTCCTTGTCTCTAGCATCACAGAAAGTTGGATTGTAAGAATTAATAAATCTATTCCATGGAGTTCCAGCATAAAGTCAATGTATTGAAATTTCTCATGTTTAACATAACGGTGGACAATTTGCAGGAGCGTGAGGAGACATGACCATGCAGGTTAGCTTAATATCACCTTTGGCAATAAGAACGCATATGCATTCACAGCTTATTAGTACTATGCAAAATAAGTACAGGAGTACGATCTTTCTTTGGATTCATCTCTAAGGCCAAAAAAAATATTTAGTAAGATAAATGGGTTTGTAATGTCACTCTGCTCCTCATTTTCCAAAGCACTACAAGCATATTACACTTAGTTTGTATGACGCTACATATTAACACGAAGTTAAAAGGAAACAATATTTTCTTTTGCCTAACCTGCTAAAGCTGCTGATTCATGTGATATTTCTGACGTGTCTGTTTGTTTAGATGACGGATGCCCTTCGAGATCTTCAGCAGAAACTGTTGAACTCTGTTTGAAAAAAAAAATTTTTAAAGGAAAACTAAAAGCCGTCTCCATGAAGGAGATCAACACAATGAAAGGCCGTGATAATGCTAGAACAGAACCTTAATCTCTTTACCTGTAACATCAATGAGATCACGGACGAACATGATTTTTGGCAATCGTTCAAGTTCAAGTTTGCAGAAACGGACTGTGAAGCAGAGCATTTTAAGACTTCTCAACCTCTTGGGATTAACATAGAACAATTCATCACTGGCACTTTCGGCGTCTTCTCCAAATTTCATGCCGTTATTCGTACGTTAAAATGGGATTGACTTCAACCTCAGTCTTCTTTTGTTCTACTGAGGTTCAACTCCTTACAAATTGTCATGGCCTGAAGTCATTTTTATCACCCCATGCTGTGATAATCCACATGGTCAATTAAACATCGTTCAACTAAAGTAATTCAGGTGTGTCAATCCAATGTCTAGACTTTCTTGAGGTGCCTGGCAAGGGGTATTAGGTGTCATGTCCATCCTAATACATGTGTAATCGGGCATGAAAGAGGGTCTGTTGAACGCTTTAGCATGATTTTAGCACAACTATAACGTCATGTACCCCAAACTTTCACTTTATGTCATTATCTTTACTCTCTTTAATTATCCCTTTCTCCTGCTCATTCTTTGTTATCTTCATCCTCCTACCCCTCACCCTTTCTGCCTTCTTCCCATGTAAGCAATTGGTCTTCCCTCAATATCTTTGCCCTCTGCCCACTTTTTTTTTAATTTCGTCATGCTTTGATTGCCTAATCATCGACATACCCTCATTCTTTCGTAAAGTACTTTTTTCCATTTTTTATGTAATTAATTGAGAAACAGAAGTTTTGGTGTCATTTGCTTGACTTATGTTAGTGTGTCGTTGAAGCAGATTATGGTTGCATTCAACTGTCAGCTTCATATTTTCATCCCTTGAATACCGGTGGTTAGTTAGTTGCTGAATTCAGCTTACTATTTGCTTTCTATTTAAGGCCTGTCTTGTTTGCTCCAAGACTTCTTGTAGAGCGATAGACTCTTTGGCATATTTCATCTGAGATTTCACGAGCTGATCCTTTGCGACTCTCAAGCTTGATTTAGTATCTTCCAATTCCTACGAAATGATTAAGAAAGGAAATATAAATACACAGATTGACTCCCGATATAAGATACGAATTTGGGAATTCTTTGTAAGAATGATCTTAACTAATTTCTGTAAATTGGCTTCTTAATATTCACTTGCGACAATTATGCTTACATTAATTGTCCCATCAATTCACAGTATACTGGTTTAAAAAAAGCTACTGAAGCAACACAAAGCAAGTCCACAATGTGTGTCATCTTATAAACTGTCATGGAACTACCAAGGTAAATTAAGTTTGTTCCACACATTTTAAACAAGTTAAAAAATGAAAATAGATCGACACAATAACAGCAAAGTCAGAAGACTATATTTGGTTGTTATGATCCTTCATAAGCACTCCAGCCACACTTTTGCTGCCATGAATCAAAGCTTAAAGGAACAAATAATGTGAGCTTGAAAGCTTTATTTCTCAAAATAATAAACGAGATATGAAAGTGTAAACTCCTAATTATCTGTTCCTTGCATTAACAACAGTAATACTTCTTATAGGTCTACTCAATGTGATGTGGTATAGATCCCTTTTTTCAGGTAAAGTTTATAACGGTCACTTCTAACGCATACAAAATATGATTCTTCATTGTATATACATTTACAATTTATTTCATTCAGTAGGCCTACAGCATAAATACTAATATTTATGAAAAAAGCAATGCATAAATTCAAATATAGAATACTGAAACATTAGACATTAAAGCAATACAAACGTTTAGTTGAAAGGGAAAATAAGAAGTTCTGTTGCAAGTTAGCCTGTATAACTTTTCCACTTTACTAAAAATATAGCTCTCCATAAAAAGTCAATTAGAACCACTGTATCCTGTCCTCTGGCAAATTACTTGATTTTCTGATAGCACAATAAGACCTTTAAGGAATCCATATAAAGGGTGACATTTATCTGCATAAACTTATTCATTCACTCAACTCAGGTTTAGAAGATACGCGTAAATCCATCTTTACATATTTATAATTTAAATAAAGAATATTTGTATGTAAATCATTTTGTAGAATAAAATACCAAACTTTATACTGTATGAATGAGATGCGGGAGAATAACATATTTGAAAACATTTAAAACACGTAATGTGCCCTGTATTTTTTATCGACTATTGTAGATAAAAGCCTATCTGGACAGTTAACATCATTTTTTTTTTTTTGGTTTACCCAACTGTTTCTTTTACCTGCTTCCTCTCTTTGTCTGCTGCCTCCACTTTATCCGTGAGTTGTTTTCTTTCATCCAAGAGTCGTTGCTTCTCTCTTTCTACATCTGTTAATCTACCAGCAATCTGTTGCATCTCGTCTTCTTTTGTCTCCAATATACCTGCTAGTTGCTGTCTTTCATCCTCTGCCACACTTAGTTTCTCGGTGAGTAACAGTCTCTGTTTCTTTGATTCTTTGAGATGATAAGGTAACAGTTGCCCCTGATCTGTAAAATACAAGAGTAATATGAAATAGAAACAGAAAAGAGAGGTCGAGCCTCGCAACCCTGTAAACACAGCATCTTAAGAAATGAAGCTTGGGCATATGCCATATGTAATGAAGGCTTAACGTTTTTCAAACACTTTTTCTTTAAAATTATGAATTAACCAAATGACAGCTTTTAGATAGTACCTTGTACAAGGTATATTGATGAGAAAAAACAAACAAACGCTGGTTCTTGTCTTAATTTAGCATTACTTTATGAATGGAGCATATATAGACATACCCCACCCCCCATTAGATATTTGTAATCTCAATGGGCTTTTATTCAATACATTGCCTAATTTTAATTCTTTATCTATGAATTACTGAGAGCAGCTATACGCTACCGTAGGTTACGACTAAAATCAACCTATGTAATCATGGTGACCTGTGAGTAGATGCATGTGTGTGGGGGCTAGTTACGATTGCTTGCAAATGAGGCATTGCAAGAATGCAAACTTGGTCTGATGCCATACATAAATGAGATAAACTTTTTGTTATGTGGAGATCTAACGTCATTTGAGATCTGCAGAAGTCGAAATCTAGAAACATTGTAAACACAATATTTCAAGAATTCAAGCCATTTTCTTGGGGGTCAAACATCAACTTACTTCAACAGAGTTCAAACCGTAATAACAAGTTTAAATTCAGTATCTTACGATATCAAGACTGCTCTGATCTCACACAATTATGTTTATCAATCATATTTAGTACACTACCCCTATTGTTGTTGGTGAAAGTCAAACGTAGGTTTAGAAGGGGTATTTAAAAGATTGTCACATTTGCGTCATACAGTACTGAGCAGGAGGGACTTCCACTATACATATATATCGGTTACTTGACCTGCAATGTTCCTCATAACTCTCCTCCTGAAATAGTTAATTGTATTAACAAAAAGTGTCTTTGGAAGGAACATAAACCAACTTCTATCACTTTGCCACTATTATATGTTTGCATTTTTCTAAATATGGTAAAAGCCCGACACCAAGTTACACACAGTAGGTTTTCAGTCCTCAACCCCAACTTAAATCTCATTTATACACATTGACCCTACAGAACAGGAACAATTACTTTCTACGTTGTAAATGACATGAATTTTGCAATAACATCACATATATTTCATTGATGTGAATCAATGATAGAGAACTGTCAAGTAAAAGTAAAAGTACAATTGTGGCACCTCCAAATTAAAACCAGTCTAAAATAACCACTATTACAATACATACTAAGTACAACATTTGTATCTGAATACTGAAATGGTTGTTATATGTAGAGGAGCTAGAACACGTTAACTTTATTAACCTTTAACTTAAGAACCAATTACCCATTATACCACAATAAGGGACAGCAAAACTTATGGAACAAATTAGACTATAAGACATACTTACATGCCAGGAAATGTTGATAGTTGTTCCATACTTCTATCACTTTAATTATGCCCTTTTCATTGCAAGCTTTCAGTAAAAGACTGATGTCCCCAGGAGGAAGTTTGTCTGTCTCTGTTAGATGCTGGAAAAGAGAGCTGGAGGGCTCATCACTATTCTTGATAGTTTTTGCTTTATCCGCTGGGACTTTGAAATATTTCAAAAGTTTCTCACAATCATCTTCGTCAATTAATGACTCCATCAGTCTCAGCAGATTTCCAAGACTGATGATGTTTTCCTGCAATAAAAAGACAAGAACAATCAGAAGAGTAATACGCGATTGTGGTTAAAAGGGTTTCTACCAATTCACACTGCTGGCCAGAAAGATGAAAACGATCAAAGATTCAATTACGAGTCTTACAATAGACACAATACGTCGCTATGTTTTGGAGTATTCAAAACAATAGAACACTCACATACATCTTAATTGATCAAATTTAATTAGACCACTGCCTTCCCTTGACCTGAAGGCGACTTATGACTCTCAGAAACGCCATGGTGTATTTTCAACGAAAGAAATGCCACCTAGATATATATTTTGAAGTTTCAGTAACTTTTACATGCCGGTGCAAAGTAGGTGTCAAACTTAACTTCAGTAGCCCTCACATGATCTTTGAATTTCAGAAGACAATACAGCACTCTTCATTATTTCATTGTTCAACGATTTTCGTTGTTTGGATACAGATGGCCTACCTAAAAACCTGGTGCTATTTGTATTTCTCTTACAATCATATCAAAGTTGAGAACTTGAAGACTTGCTCACAAAATAAGGAAAACTATATCTTAAAGGTGAACAGATGCATAACGCAATTGTATGGAAAGATGGCATCCTTTTGCTTAAACAAGTTCAAACTTTATCACAATTTTGTTTCAATGCTTTTTTTTCTTTGTTGTTGTTTTTGTTATTGTTGTAAGGGACCACAAAAGGGTAAAACATGCCTTCTTCCAAGTTTCTGGCATTAATCTGAACCTAATTTCTTCATATTCAGTCATAGGACTTGTTAATAGAAAGCGATAAAATTGACAGGCAGTTTGGATATGCCTATATACAATGCTAGCACACACAACCATAAAAATGCCTTTTCTGGCACAAATCCTGCGTTAGTACTTACTACGTTGTATTCATATATTTCTCCAGCCTCCTCGGTGACCACAAATAACCTGTTGACATTATTATTGACCCTGATTCTGTGAGAATCATCAGAAACATCAAACAGAGCCAAACAATGACAACCAAAGACAAAGGAATAATTCATCGGGAGAGCGGAAACACCCCAGGAAAATGAGGAATGACGTCCAGGGAGAAATGGATGACCACTGACGAGAGAGTAAACAACAACACATTTACCCCTTCCGGCCCACCCTAAGATATAAATTAATCCATTCTCTTCACTGACTGTTATACCAATTGCTCCATTATACTGTTGAACTGGTTCTTTGAATTCAAATTCAATGTCTCCGTTAATATTATATATTAAAGCTTTCCTGTAGTAGCCTGTACAGATAAACAGTTTGTTCTTAGTTATTGTCATATCCTCGGGATAGTCGAATACTAATCCCTTTAACGTGATCGTATTGATCTGATTCAGCTTCCGATCAAAGACAATTACGTCCTTACTGGATAATAAACCAACGTAGATCCTCCCATCTCTGGTTGTGATACAGGATGCTTCACCTGTGTAGTTACATTGGTTGATGAGGTGGCCATGTACAGTATCGTAAGATTCTATTGTATTACCGCAACACGTTACTAATTCAGAATCATCCATCAGGCAAACATACCGCCACCGCCATTTTGAACCTACAGTTTTGGAAAACACTTTAGAGAAATAAGGCTGCGAGGTCATGAATAAAGATATCCCTTGAGACTCAGGATCAGGTTTTAAAGTAAACAGGTCGATGAACGCATCGTCTGTATCGTCTTTATATCCAGAAACAGCCAGACAACGGCCATCCCGAGGTACGTCGATGAATTCTGCGCGGAAACCATCTTGTGTAGAGAATCTTCGGATTTTTGTGCACTTCGCATACGCACTATACGTGGACGGCAAAAAGGGAAATATTGGGTCAATTGAAAAGAAAGATGTCAGTATTAACAAGAAATTTCAGTTTCTTTATTGTGACATACGTGTATGACATACGCGAGCTTAGACATCTTACATACTTTGCAAGCATTATCATAGAATCTCTCACTTAGATATCGAAATGCACAATACACATATCTCTTATAGACTAATTGGGAACAGTCATTATTCACGAATTATCTGCTAACTGCATTCACTGTTGTATTGAATTTTATATTATTAAGAAATGCAGTAACCTAACTGAAGAAGGGACATGCAAATAAAACTAAAAGTAGAACTAATCAGAATTTATCATATACCTTTCATCGTATTTTGGTATCGACTTTGCAGGAAACTCAGATACCTACCCGGACGATTGCAAATGTAAAAGGAGTAAAAATGTGTCAGGGGCACCCTAGTGGCAAAGCCTTTTTTATGACCCTCTTGGTCTTTGAACTCTTAACTAATGCGAGTAAGGACAATTGCCAGCCATGAAGAATCACTTGGAACTTTCTTCCACGACTGAACTCTCCCAAATAAATCCTTATCAACAATGCTGTTTGTGTTCCATTGATGAATTCTGGATTTCACTGAGGAGTGGAGTGGGAGACTTTCAGGAAGGGGAAGCTCAATGCATCGAAGTTTTGTCATTCTTTTACAAACAGGTGATGGAGACGTCTGCGATGAGTCAATAAACGTTAGTCGAGAGTCCAAAGACTAGAAGGGTACTTAATAAGCTTCGCCACTGGGGTACACCTAACACATTCCTTTGCTTCGTTATTGGTGGTATATGGCATGGATAGACAATCATAAATGAACAAAATAAAAACAAAGGCAATGCGTGCGTAATCATTAAAAGAGTCACATTAACCTCGTTATTCTGCAAATGCTGGATAAAGGATAAATTTCATTCACTCTTTTTTGATATACATAAACATATTGTTCAAAAAGGAAGTTGAAACTTGTCTGAATGAAAGTGTCGTTCAACTTGAAAATGACACATTGCTGATTTTACAATGTCTGATCCAGCATAGTAGAGAGTCATATCGATAGGAATATTGATGGCAGAATACAAGGCTGGTAGAAACGACTCTGTGTGAAGAACAAACCAGGAGTAAGAAGAAAATAATTGATCGTTCCTAACTTCATATGCTGTTGGAGAAGGAATCCCTGTACTCCTAATCAATTGAATATCTCTGGGAGTTATCACAAAATTATCTCAAGAGGTTGAGAACTCTTAGGTCCAGCATGCACAGATGGCGGAGGTAAGGAGATATAAGGAAACAGCCATATCTAAATGGACAATTGCAAGCCTGAACCTGAATCATATTATTTTCTTTTGTTGTGTAAATTGAAAAGACAGGTTCATCGGTTGATAAACCTGGATTATCGGTAGATATACTGGGATATATATGTTAACCTGGATTCGCTCTCATAACAAAAAACCGTACCATTTGAGTTGAAGCACAGGAAGCACTTTGTCTAGTTATTACTATTCAAATACGGAGCACTTTGGACAATTGCCATGCATGTGAATTAAATGTGCATTAAATGTGCACCATTTTCAGTTTCGAAATTTCCTGTACACTACTATCTGTAAACTTTATGGTTCTATCGTCAAATAATTCCCTCCTAATAATAAGAGCATGTTGGGTAAACTTACGGTAACCCAAAAAACATTGATCGTGTTGTTCAGCGTTTCAATATGAAACCTTCAAAGTATACATTCGATTAGAGTGTTGTTCTTCTAACAGTTCCTTAATAAATTTCCTGGGCTATTTTAATTCATCTGGAATTCTAAGGAGACATTAACTTCAACCAGCTACAGAAGGTACATTATCTTCCATAAACTATTGACTGGTTCATGAAGAGTGAAGAATAAAAAGTTCAATCAGTATTTCAATTGAAACAAAAAGAAAACTTTAAAAGGTCTTAGACGGAATAGGTAATGTTTTAAGATAATTATAAAGTGTAGCTAAACGTCGGGAAATGACAGCGGTCTTGCTACGTCCTTTGGGGTTGCTACATAGTGAACGAAACCCTAAAGTCCTTAGAAAAATGTTTTATTACATGGTATTTGTGTTTATATACAAGCGGATGATAACGGCAATGTAACGTATGAAACTACAGTACCATTTGCTGAACAAGAAAGGCAAAGTATCTATACGTCATGATGACTAATGGGATTGGTGACTTATGACTCTGAGCTTTTAACTTAAAATTACAACTGAATCATTTTTTACATTTATTCCTACAAATTGGAATAGCGTATTAAATAACATGTATTATGTACGTGACAGACAACCACTTTAAATATTACCGTTTTCGTTATCATATACAGTATTTTTAACACCTTTATTTAGTTTATCATTTGTTAAGTTAGTATACGTACCAGGAATGGTTAGACGCCGCCATATTAACATTGATTCACTGATATGAGAATGTCCGAGTACATCAGTTATTGTGCCTGAGAAATGAAAAAAAAAAAGCAGCAATAATTCAACATCCGTTGTTTCAGACGTTACGCAACTTGATAATATACTACCTGCAGTTTACATTACTTTCTGACACTTTGTTAATTGAATTAAATTAGTTCATACCAGGTGTAGACAGGTGTAGTAACTAGGTAATGGAATTTGAAATACCGTATAAAATAAAAAGGAATGTAAACCAGCATAGTCCATTTTATATGTGCATTGGGGGTTTCACAGAATAATAGAGACAAATTGTGTATGTGTTTTCGAGGCATTCAAAAGAAGAAACTCTTTATGCATTTAAAAGTATACAAAATTAATTTGGCTGTCAGATTTGACGAATGAAAACATTTGAGGGGCAAGTAACGATTAACCCCCAAAAACGTAAGGCTAATCCTAACATTGGTATTGCATTTTTTATGGATAGATTTTAATTGATTACCCAAATGAGTTGATGGATAGCCAACATAAATTAGGCAAATTGCATATGTTTTTCGGGATCTTCGGTATAGATTTGAGTGACAAGGCTATCGTCTCTGACTAATTTAACTAAAAATTTTATACGTTTATTGATGCAATTGATAGGGTAACTAGTTACCATAATTTAGTTTATCAGTTTGTCTATTGAACGTCGAGTACTACACGCATTAAAAACACGACTTAGAGAGCAAATAGTGTGCAGAATTCTTCACTGTTCGGAGCACAAAGCTAAACAATGTAACAAAACGCTGGCATTGGTAAGTTTTCAGTACACGGATAAATACATGCACAATAATTTTTTTAGTCAAAGTAACTTCAAGCAAAGTCTCCAAAACAGAAAGCATATGCGTATTGATGTTTCGGTTGTCACACCAGAGAAGTTTGTTGATAATCCTGAAGGGACGTTTATGCCTACAATTTGTCTGCTTTACATAGGCCATCAACCATTGTAATTATTAATTAAGAGAATGGTCCAACGTACACAAATGTAGCTTTGACATGTTTAACAATAGGCAAGTCCAACCATTACAGTGAAACTT
This sequence comes from Stichopus chloronotus, assembly GCA_021234535.1. NCBI lineage: Eukaryota > Metazoa > Echinodermata > Holothuroidea > Aspidochirotida > Stichopodidae > Stichopus > Stichopus chloronotus. The sequence continues at coordinate 23,132,795 of SFZH01000008.1, read as the reverse complement.
CCATTCAATTTCCATTTGTGGTTCTCCAGATATTAGCAGTTGAAGTTGTCACATTTGTCACCAAAAGTTAACTTGAAGCGAGCGGGAGTGATGACATCTCCTTGCATTAATATAGCATTTTATCATTTTTCACTCCAAGTTTTACACCAAATTTAATACTTCAATATCTAGTGCTATCGTAATGTGAATAAATGCAGGTTATAATGAGTTTTGCGGCCTTCACATAACAAGACCACTCATTGATTTCAAGGTCAAAACAAAAGAAGGAAAAGAAGAAAAAAGGTCTTTTCATCGATTTGACGAGATGACGTCACTGCTTCAGTTTACATTTAGTAGCAAATGAGGTAACAAGTTCAACTGATAATATCTCGAGAACCACACACAGTGACTGAATGAAAGTTTCCCCAGAATGGTCAGATAAGTTACTCTTACACATGTCAAAGCTACATTTTTACTGACCCATGCTTGTAAGCTTATAGCTTTAAGTTGTTTTGGATTGATCCTTAAGTACTTTTGCCTCGAAAAATTGTTCCCTGCATCTAACAGCCAAAGTTATTTATTAATGGTTAAGGGTATAAAAGTTATTTCTGCCAAATGTGCTCGACAATTTGTAACGTAACATGTGTCTTTCAAGAGGGTTTTCAACGAGTAAAACTAGCTTAGTTAGAATAACACCTTTGGTACTATCTACGTGGGAGCCGCAATCAATTGAGGAATAGGGTACCAGATTACTTTCTTCTTTTTTCTTCTTTTTTTTTTTTTTTTAGAAAATGATTGCCAGATCGCAATCAGGAAAAGCACTTCTCGTGACCATTTTCAACATAACAAGTTTTATTTTCAAGAGACTTTTCCAAAGGCTAAAAACAGCTTGGTTAATTAAGATAACACCTACTAAAATATTAGTAGGTGTAGATTTTCTAGAGAGAAACCCTACCCACTGTCTAAGTGGGACGCCACCTTCAGTTGATAACCAGAATTCAAGCATTTTCAAGTATTTTCCTTGATGCAGTCTAGCCAAGCATGCTGCTCAATAAGCAAAATTTATCCGACAATGACAAATTGCACACAACGCGACAGATACACCAAGTATTCTGCTCAATGTTGTCCAACATCGTATTGGTACTATATATGAACATAGGTCAATATCACTTTCCTAAGATGTTACATTTACAAGGTTTTTTCACGGTTTGACCTCTGTTGACCTGAGTTGACTTTTGACTTGCACCAAAAGCAAGAGGGATCTTAAAGACAATTTGATTTGTATACATGTTAAACATGACACAAGTCCAAGTTTGTATTATTGACATTTGGCTTAGATTTGGCTTATGTCTTCCCGCTTGACTTTGCCTAAGCTCAGTGTTAGTCGAATATACTAGCGGTCTCATCTGATCAATTTCAAACGAGATGTCTAGTCAATCAATTGTGGTCAAATTATAAACGAAAAAAAAGCACCACATGGACGACCGGACACGTTATTTGTGGTCTCAGTTTCTGTAGAAACTGCAATTATAGTACAGGCAATGAAATTAGCTGTAATGCTCCACAGTACATTAAAATAAAATAGTTACATCATCCAAATCACAATAGGCCTACATTTTTTGACGTTTGGTGTTAAATGCATTTTATCAACAAATCAAATATGCGATGCAATCAGTTGAAGATTCAATTCATGAGACACTATGTTCACAAAGTTTTCACAGATTGACCTGGGGTCAGATCACTTGACTTCATTGATACTGAACACTATAGGACATTGCAACGAGCACAAGAATTATTTGCAGCTTATACGTCTTCTTCATTATTTGGTGTGTCACCGCGTTGCAGGGTTGTTTATGGTAAACTTCACACGCTACCTTACATCGTGGTTCACGCAGAGATCATCTGAGTTTATTAACCTTTTCTTTATTCAGTCAGTTAGTAAAGACAATAAAATGCTTTAGTGATGGATTGGGCGTGCACTGTTACTTGGAAAGATTTCGCAATATTTACAGGATCATCGTCGACCTCGTGATTTTCAACCCCTGGAGCGTCGTCGACAACCACGTGGCTTCCGACACTTGTAATCGTGCACTTGTGGTATGTATCAACATATTTCTGTCTCTGTGTAACTATTTAGACTGTGTCATAGTATCTTTACTCGCTCTCCCTCTTTTGTCATTGTCACGTAGCTGTTTCTATTAAATTTCAATCATCATCGTCAACTTGATTTATCAAGTTTGTGTGTGCCAGTCGAATCAATAAAAATAAATGGACCTCTGATCTTTAAATCAACTCGACATCTCTCTGGACCTTCGTCCTTCTGTTTTCCTGTACTGTATGCTGGTGGATTCTCCTTGTAACATAACATACATCGGCCGAATTCATGCCTCCTGCATGGTAGATCATGAACAACCACGATCATCTGACCTAAGGAAACATATCCGACAGTATGGTCGTCCACTGAAAACAGTTCTTTTCCATTGGACATCGTCATAATTGATTCCAGATCTAATTCTGTCACTCTGTTGCATTTTTTTTTTTTACTTTCAAACATTCATACGTCATGAACGAGGAAGGGATATGATGTTGTTTAGTTACAATTCACATATTTGTCCTCGTTCAGTCTAAATGACAGGGATCAATGAGAATGAAACAGCTGATGGGAAAACACGTATATGCTCAAGTGGCTGGTTGAGCTCATCCACCATTTCCAACTGAAGCCCTGACTATAAAAGGGTAATATTTGGTTTTAGCTAGTGGTTTCTATGATCCTTTTCTAACATGAGGTAAGTAATATCGTAGCACACATGAGCAGCGAACTTAAGCCGTCGAACTTACTACATTCCTTTCTTTGGACAACCCTCACAAGTTCGTTCAAACCTGTTTTGGTCGTCTCATTACGGTCTAATACGTTCAAAAAATGTTACACTTTCTTGAGCGAAAAACGCATGATAAAATTCAAAATGTTTTTATGATTTCAGTCCCTCATCTTCTATTAATATACACGTTGACATATTTTCATCCTCAAGTTATTAGGTGGACTGAGAAGCATCTCAACACTCACAACAGCCGCTCACATTACTGGAGGATTCTAGAACGCCCGTTCCCCCTCCCCCTGCTTCTAAAGCTTATATGGGTTATTTTAAACGAGACTCAAATGAGAGTGAGAACTGAAGAGATAGGGATTAGATCTAGAAGACAGACCGAGTTTAAACGAGGTATTCAAAATAGTAGAGGGTCCATTGAAGGATAAATCTGAATAGTTACAGTATCAACGGAAACTGTTCAAGGTTTTTTCTTCCTTGTATGACATCATATCGCGTGCTACGATACACAATCTTAATTTTCAAGTTCGAGTTTTTTAAGCGTATATACCTTTTGTTCCAATCTGCATCAACCAACATACTTGTTGTAATCATATTTGCGACATTCACATTTCAGGTCAGACTTGTCGGTTCGCTGATTTAATTGAGGATTAACTTCAAATATTTAGATTCCTCACCGAAGGCGGACAAGGAATCTTTTGGTGATTCGGTGTGTGTGTGTGTGTTGTGCGTGTGAGTGTGTAGTATGTGTGTGCAGCAAAATGTTTTGAAAGCTTTATCATTTGAGGAGAAGTGCAAGGTGAGTCACAGTCAATGTATTTTTAGAACATATGAAAACCCCAACTGGGATTGTTTTTGGTTCAAAGGTCATTAAAGATTATCAGCAGGCAGAATGTAGATAAACATGTTTGCAATATCCCAAGAAAGACACTTTGCATCAACTTCAAACTTAGTGGACATATACTGCTCTTTACGTTAATGAGATTGTGAGGGTTTTCTTGTAAGTCAGAGATCATATGGAGTCATCAGAGGTCAAAATGTAAATGCTTTACCTTTTGAAGGGAATGAGCAGGACAGTTCAAAGTCAGTGTGTAAGTAGGATATGTATGAAGGTTTCGGTTTTAAGTTGTTTTTTTCGTGGGTGCCAAAGTCCATCTACATGCAGAATGTAAACAAAACATGTTTGCAGTATATCATAAGCAACGTTTTGCATGAACTTGAAACATTGTCCTGTCCTTTAAATAAATAAGATTGTGAGGTTGTTCCTGAAGGTCAAAGGACATTAGGCGTCACCAAGGATCATAAAGAAAAGGTTTTTAAACACACTTTTTCAAGAAAGGGGAAACAATTTCACACTTATATTGTTTCACAGTATATATATATAGATAATTGTTTGATTAGTTTTGGTGTTGATCAAGTTCCATCCGTGATCACTTCCAGTGCAAAAAGATACGACCTCTGCTGGGATTCGTTTGTTATTTGTTTTTATTTTATTTTCACAAACGCCCCCTGAAGATAAAGACTGGCAATGCTCCCAATTTTTTACGACAGCACTGTCTTGAGAACCTGAAAACTGATAAAGTATAGTTGCAATGGAAATGTTACGTCTTTGACTTATATTGATGAAATTTCATCGGCGCTAGTTCCAGAAAAAAAAGACATCTGTTTGCACAGTATTTTGCTATGGTTTCTTAATGACCTCATAACAATGAAGTATTTTGAAAGTCTAGTTTCATTGATTAAATTCAGTATCAAGGACTAGACTTTTTATTCAGTCCATAAAAGTGGGCAATGCTCGCATCATGCTTCTGTTTTGTATAAATTTTTTGACAATTACAAGTGCTTACATTTTCAAAAGCCAATCGTTTTTTAACCCCTCTGGGATATTTGTGTTGTCTGATAATTTTCACTGACCAGCAACCTCTGAGAAAATGGTGAGAAAGATTGACATGCTTATTTCTCCCAGAGAAGTCATTATGATGCAGTTATTGTTCTGCCATCCAACAATGGTAGTTGAAGGATATTTTTGCGGGCAACCTGTTGGTTAAGGGACTGCAATGTGAAAGAACATTATTGATGTAGTTTAAAGCTTTGCCGAAAGATGTCTTATACAAAGAAAAGTTTGTTATGAAATAGAATACAGAGAAACAGAAATATATTTTATTAAGTCAGATTGAGGATGGCCTTCACTGATATCCCTTCGACTGACATACATGTATATATATCTTGTTCCTGGAGAAGCAGTACTTCAGATATGCTACCACTACACAGGTTGTACAGCATTTTTCGCCTCTACTATACAGTAAATTCTCACTTCCAATTAGCAAGCACAAACCCCAGTGTGAGGGATCTAGCACGTGTTCCTGAAACACGAAGATGTTTCCAAACAATTTTGTGGTAATATTTTATAGAATTTGCTGATCATTTTGATAATGCTTATTTGTAACGTGTTTCAACAGACCTGTGGATTTCAAGATGTCTTTTGGATAGAAAAGATTGTTTCCATCAAAGACAAAACTGCTGGCCTATTTTGTGTCACTGTTTGTTTCAAAGAAAAGCGTTGATCTAAGACCGATATCACGTGAAATTTGAATGTCAGCAACTTCTTAAAATAATCATAATATTTTCCCCTTGATAATAGACTCTATTAGAAAGATATCACCACCTCTCTCTGTCTCCCTCTCCCCACTTCTCTCTGAGATATATTTTTATCACTTGAATAGAGAGTACGTGAAAAGATACGATATCTTAACCATTTGCTCCTGGACGTGATCATATGTAGTCAAATAACATAAGTAGTCCGTGCGATTGGTATATGACTAAATGATGACATTTTGACAGTTTCGCATTGTATTAAAAGTGCCTTCAGTTCACTAACAAGGTAGGTCATTCGTTTAATGTTACAGTACGGTACTTCAGAAAGCCACGTTTGTAATCTTTAACTGCGATCCTTAACATTTCAATGTTACTTACAATCATTTCAGATGAGTTTAATTATTAATAACATTGTTTTTTGTTAAGATATACTGAACCTTGAGGTGATTTTCTTTTGTGGTAGCTTTTGACGATTGAGTCTGGCTTGGTACAGGAACAGACTTCTCGGTAGCTTGGTATCGTCGGAAGGTACGGTATGGTACCTTATGCACAACTGCATGGTGTGGTTCAGGAATATATATAGTCTTGTATCGTCCAATAGATCTAATATCAATCCCTGAAGTAGATATGTCAAAGATTGTTTTCACCAAACTCTTTCAAATAAGATTTGAATGACTGTTAAACTCGTAGCAGATATTGATAAGACTCACCGACTTTCAATGAGATATGAGGTGAGGGTAATAGTCACAGTAACTAAATAGTATAGTGATCTAGTGAAGAATAAATCTGAACTGTTACATTACCAACGGAATATGTAAAAGGGTCCGACCTCCTTATAACACATACGTTATTGCGTGATACTATGCCATGCCCTTTTTTTCAGTCTTAAGTATGTTGTTTAACAACCTTTTGTCCCACTCGGCGTTACACCTTACTTAGTGTAAACATATTTGAGACATTTACATGTCACGTCAGACTTTTCGGTTCGATGACTTCATTAAAGCTCTATTTGAAACATTTAACGCTTTTCCTAAATTGTTGTGACCTCCACTGGTACTTTGCATATTTAGTTGACTACAACTTGTCTATAGGAGCATGCAATCATAGATGTTGAAAGAGCCTATTTATTTTGTTGTTCTTACCATAGTTATGAATAATTTCAAATAGTTTTAAAAAACACCATAGTTTCAAGTATCATTGTTAACAATGTTCACTAAAACGAAAATATGACTTATCAATCTGAATATTAAACGAAAATAAAACTCGCAGACACGAAAAAAAAAGTGGAAGAGACGAAAATAAAAGTCGCGGAAGGGGAAGAAATTTGCGCAAAAAGGGAAAATCCAAAAGGTTTACTGCATTGCTCTACCTTAGCCTTTCATAATTGGGGGAAATTGAAACTCGTTACGGGGTGTTCAATGACAGAATGACTTGACGAGTAAAATCAAAGGTTATATGGAACTCTATTTACATTTAAAAAATTCACTTACTTGATTCAAAAAGATCTATATTGGACGCTACTGTTATCCATAAATGCAAAGGAAAATTGCATTCCGCTATGTACAGGGACGAGATACATTCCCATGTCATCCAGGCGTTCCAATTGATTTATTTAATCATTTAAGGCAAGTAATTCAGTGCCAACATGATGGCTATCAGAGAAACATATTTTCATTTCCATAACACTCGAAGTCCTCTTTCCCCAAAAACATAGGCCTTTGCAAGTAAAAATAGCGAGTAAAATTAGAAACCAAAGTGCTAGTAGTGCATATTTGAAAAACAGAGTACAGTTTCATAGATTTATTCGCTGTGTAAGTCTATATTTTGTGATATAATATATGAAATATTTCACGCCTCAGTAACCATAGGTACCATGACTGTTATTTGGTCTTCTGCATTCTACTAATCCACACTTGACAGAAAAAAAAGAAATGAATAAATATAGGTTATATAAGAAGTACAACTTTTTGCGGGTGCCTGGGCCGCCGATTGAATAGTATCTATATTTAACACTAACATATAAAAGGAGACACTTGTGTGGAATACCAACTGTTTCAAAGCGGTTACTAGAGCACCAATGGTGCAGAAGCTCATAAATGAATACACTGAATGTACCAATACTATTATGAAAAGTCATCGATATTGTACAAGATAATCTAATGTGTAGGGCCTTTGACTCATCTTTTCATAAATGATAAACAGATCACTAGCCACGCATCCTAAAGACAGGTGGTGAATTCTATTTAACATTAACAGAAAAGGAGTTTAACTGTTCTGCAATATTTCACTAAATAGACCCTTACGCACATACTGGGCAATACACAGAAAATTTCTGGGTACCCAGAAGACAGCACTAACAGTTTATCATTATAGCAAATTATCCATATTGCGCAAGAGAAATTTTTATGAGTTAACACATTTTGCAGAATTCCATTACATGGGAGGTAGTGTCCACAATAGGACCATGAACCAAAACTCACAGAAAACCATTAACAGGTGTCATGTTGTTCCGTCCTCTGACTGGCTCCAAATTATTCAAAAGAGTTCACAAAAGAGATAAATTGAAGATACGAACACTCGAAAAATGATAAAAAACACGGGTTTCACACGGGCCCTATTTTTTTTTTTTTTTGGGGGGGGGGTTATTCAAGCAAATGTTCCTACAGGCAAGTATATTAAGGCCTTGATCAGATCTCTCATGTCGGAAAGTTACCCATGATCTGTCCAGATTGTCTTTTGGCAAGTTGTTTTCAACAATCCTAATTTCAGTTCAAAGAGGACCCACCCAACCATTTACCAATAGAAAGACGGGCATTAAATTTAATTGAATATTCAGTAAAATTAAGTTACCAAAACTTATTTCAATGGTTGAAAGTTGAAAAGTGCTACCCCAGCAGATTGACCAAGACTGCGGACAGATTGGAACATATTGTTAACAAATGATCATTAGTTAGCTATTCATCATCTTAGTACTGAAAAACACTTGTTGGACCTGTCAAAGAGTTGGCTCCAAAAATTCAATAAAAGTAAGTTTTGTTGGTACACACAGTCATATCTAATAACTTCAAATGGGGTTATAACAAATGTAACAAACGTCTCAAACAACTTGCACTGTCTTAACCAGTGAGTAACCAAATACTGTACCTCCTTAATAGGTGACAGTTCGAATACCTAAACTAGGTATTAAATACCTAACGAATTGCACTGCCTCTAACAGTGACTAACCAAATGCCTCTGAATAAGTAACACTTTCAAATTCAAGAGAACAATTTGCAAATTATTTGCACAAAATCAAAACCAAATTTCAACTCATCTCATAGTTTTCACCCTATAAATAGGAGTAAATGACATTATTCCTGAGGTAAGAGGTACAATCATGAAATTAAGATAAACCTCAAAACTTGTGGCGAGCAACTAAAGAGCAACTTAGAATGTTCCCTGGATGTGAACACAATGAATAGTGCAATGTTACTCACCCAAAAGAATCAAAATCTTCTCAGGATTCGGGCGTCGTCTTGGATTGTCGAGTCGACGTCACAATCTGAGTGAACCTCATCCTAGTAGTACATTGCCCCAGTCACAACAAATGTCTCCCAGCAGCATCACGGCCAACGGTAGCATCCTACGTCAGACTCTAAGGTAGCATCCCACGTCAGACTTGGGTAAGGTAGCATCCCTCGTCTAAGGTAGCCTCCCAGTCTCAGAAGCTGTTACCTATCCATGCCGTCTTGGAAGCCTCTCCAAACATCAGTGGTTGCATAGATGTCCAAAACGAGTTCAGTCCAATCCTTCACAAAGGTCAGAAATATCACAATCTCTTTTCTTCCATACATGAACCATATAGTAGCCAAAAAGATTATCGGGTACACCAGTCATTTCCATGAAGGTAAATAGCTTAAATATTTTTGGTGATTCCACCGCGCGGCCACCATGACAACAGGTCACAAATCTGTTAACTCTGTTTAAAATAAATTGGAGGAGGGGTTAACTGCTTTGCAATATTTCACATAATGAACCCGGCTTAGGACACTTCTTTAGCTTTCAGTCCAAAGTTTCTGCATACCCTGAAAGTATCACTAACAGAATAGCATTATGACAAACCATGAACATTGCGCAAGAAAATGAGTAGAAGCATTTTGAAGAATTTTATTAAATGAGCCATAGGGTCAAAACGGGACCATGCATGGACTAAATCCTCCTGAACACCCTTAAGGCAGAGTATCATTGTGACAAATCATCAATATTACACAGGAGAATCTCTATGAGGAGAAGCAATTTGCAGAAATCCATACAATGAGGCACAGGGTCCATGTGGGACCTTGGACCAAAACATTTTGAACACACCAAATAGCCCTCCACCTTTGACACATTGTTCCAACTGCTTGCTCCAACACATTGCTTCACACAAATCTATGCAATCGTGTGGGAGAAAGGCATTTTGAACAGAACTTCGTGAAATCGGCCATAGGGCACACTGGCACATGGAATCTTGGATTAAACTTCCTGAACACCCTGAAGGTACCACCAACAGAGTATTATTATTATTATCACAAACCATCAACATTATACAAGGAACGTTCCCAGAGGACTAGAAGCATTTTGCAGCATTTCATAAAATGTGACAGTTCCCACATAGGACCTTGCACTGAAAACTTCCTGAATGACTTGAAAGTACCACTGGCAGTGTGCCATTCCGACAAATCATAAGCATATAGGGCAAGAGAACCTTAAGAATCATTTTGCAGAATTTTACATGGGGTTTACATAATTGAAGCTTTGAACCATCACACACGAACCATCACGCATGAAAAATTGTGTCTCAGTTTCATCAGTATCTATGAAATCATGTGGAAGGAAAAACGTTTTGCAGAATTTCACGAACTATGAGTCACAGGAATAACGTGGAACATTTGACTAAAATTCATGAACACCCCCAATACCCCTAATGGCCGAACAGCCAAGGGGCATTTTACGTAAGTTTCATAAAAATTCATAAAGCAAGTAAGAGGAGAAGCAGCCGACAGACTGGATAGAAAGACTGAACAAAGTAAACAAACAGACAGTTTTTGTGTGTACAGTAAATGGTTAGTTCCTGCCAAAAGCACATCCTGGATTACAACCTACAATATCATTAACAAAAAAAAAAAAGATAAAAGACATTCAAACCAATCTGATGGTAGTATGTCCAACTTTTGACATCGTTATGTCTATCGTCACTGATTTTCTTTTTGGACTACTATGGACATGCTTTTACATAAATAACAGACTGTTTGTCTGAGTAGTACATGTAATGCACATACAATTTTTTTTATAACTCTCAATCCTTGTATACCTAATTATTGAAACTGCTTTTGTTTGTCATTGGAAACCTCTATGTATTTATCTGTTAGTAAGACACAAAATACAAGGGGAAGATGGGTAAAGCACATAATCAATCACTTGTGAAACAAAAGGTCAGTTTTACTGATTTGTTTTTAATTCACTCATGTTTATGAGAAGTTGCAGTATGATAGACGACAAACTGCGATGGAATCTTTTCAGTCCCATGTTACACACTAGTGGATCCACCTGGAAAAATATACTCACATACACGCTCACACATTAACACACAGAACTGGCATTCAGGACAGTTAATCTACAATATCCTCTGACTTAAAGTTGTTAAAAGCATAGATAGCTATAACTTAGCCCTTCTGCAATTATGTCATCACTGACGAAGACACCTATGGTAAAGATAGCTATAACCCAACCCTTCATGAACTCCATAGATAGCTAAAATCTCTTAATTCATCAATGGCAAATATAACTGTCGTAAAGATAGCTACAATTTCAGTCTTCACCAATGGCAAAGATAGCTATAATTTCACTTTTAGCTATCTCATACAGGAACTTATAAGATGATGTGGTCAACTGATCATTACCTTAATTTCTAGCATCTAAAAAAAAATTATGAGGATGAAATTGTTGGACATCAAATAACATTGCACTAAAACAAGGACATATGCATGTCGCAATCAGGGAAGATAAAAATAATCTACATTGTTTTAGATTAAGAATAATTGCCATTATCATGCACACTGACAGTGAAGAAGACAATTGATCTTACTATGATACTGACAATAGCTTCACTTTTATCCAGAGATAAAGTAAAATTTTAGAAATGGGTAAAACATGTCTTTCAAGCGATAATACAACAAGTTCATAATACCTCATATATTAGTTGATGTTGACTAAGATATTGACCCAAAACCTGACAATGACAAAGGTTATCAACAAAGATAAAATTGTGAAACAATCTCTTTGTGATCTCAAATAAACCATAATCATCACTGAATTGACATATGTGGAACAAAGACTGTGTGACCTCATATTCTTGGATTGTGATGTAGAAGTTCATGTTTTTTCAATAATGACCTTTGCCCATAGGCTCTGGGACATTTCTGACACTTATATGGTTTTTCTCCTGTGTGAGTCCTTTCATGACTTTTTACGGCATCTGAACGAATAAATGTTTTCTCACAGTAGGCGCATTTGTAGGGTTTTTCTCCTGTGTGGGTTTTTTCATGACTCTTCCAGTTTGTGCACTGAGTAAATGCCTTTGGACAGAATCTACATTTGTATGGCTTCTCTCCAGTATGTGTCCTCTCATGTATCTTCAATCCTGCCTGAGATGTGAAGGGCTTAGAACAATAGGAACAGTAAAAACTGTAAAGCCTGTCCTTGTTTGCCCTCCGATGTCTCGTATTGGGTACACTGCAATGTTCAAATTGGTTGTTACCTGCAAGTAAACTGTCTCTACTCTCGGAGATATTGGGTAATGCATTCCATGAAAGAGGTTTTCTATTACTTCCCTGAGCCTGTCCGAACTGTCTAGTACACTTCTCTCTATCTAAACGTAATCGCTCTGAACATGTCAGACAATGAGATGGCACACTATCGGCCAGTTGACTGCCCTGATTATCAAGTGGTCTGTTGTGTGGAATAATGTTTGAACACATTGCACATTTCTGAATAGATTGGTGAGATATTCTTGACCGATTGAGATGGACAATTGCAGCTTCGTTAAATGTCTGTGTCCTATCAGTTATTGGTATCTTCTCCTCTGACCATTCCTCGGTTTCATGACGTTCGACGTCACCACCAATGTCGCCATCATCTCCATCATCACCAACACTTTCAATGTTTGCCACAACTTCCACTGAAATACAAGATCATTAGCTGAGGCATTAAACACAAAACATTTTATCGATATGGTCTCCATGTTAAATGACAAGTAGAAAGAGCACAGCACAGAATCATGGGTAATCTAAGTGCAACAATATTATTTGAAATCAAAGACATTACTTTTCTTTTTCAAATTAGGCTTTTATCAACCACAGCATGGTGGCTGATGGATCATATTATTTCCTATGGTTTACCAACCTCTACCAAAATTACAACAGCAATGAGCTGAAGTTCAATACCATCTATCATTTTTTCTTCCCACCCCTCCCTCCCTCCCTCCCTGACCTATCAGCAATTAATGAGGAAGTTTAAGGCATATTTTCTAAAGACTGTGTCACTTTTGAGTTTATAAAAAGAGAACTAAAAGGCTGTCTCTAATTATAATGCCAACATTAAAAAGAAAGACAAAAAAGCAAAAATCAGAAATGAGGTATCAATAAGCAAAAAATAATAGTTGTTGAAAACACCTTCATGTAATTCAATCGATAGACTAGACATTTTAAATTACCAACAAGGTTTATTCTTGTCAATGTTCAGTAAAAATGGAGAATTGTACAATTTCTACTGACATATACTGCCATTGTAAATTGAATCCCACACTGATTCTTCTAACACACAGCTTGGATGTTATCACAGCAGTATTACTGCAGCTCAACAGAACTAAATTAACTTCATGAAGTAATTTCCTCACCTTCATGGGATGATGATTCCAAGGTAGTTGATCTTAATGTAGGTTCGTTCTTATTATTAATGGTATCATACATAGCAACCATTCCACCAGGTTCAGGATTCTCTGAAAGAAAATAAAAAAACTGATCCTAGTTTTCATGACTTTGATAAATCACAGTTGCATATTGCAAATTAACCACCAACAATGAGAATTTATCATGTACTGTGGATGAGAAGAGCTAGATACCATTATCAATGCTTCTGTATTGTCACTGTCGATCAGGAACAGCTGTGTATCATTGCTAGTACTTTTCACTGCCACATATTACAACTATACCACATACTGTCCATGTTTATCATTACTGTGGATGAAAACAGGTACAAATCAGCGTTTTTTGGGGGGGGGGCATCCTCACTGTTGCGTATTACAGATATAAAGAGCATACTAATCATCACTTTTGCTAGGTTATAATCACAATGATGAGTGTGTTTATGTATCATCACTGTTGCTGGGTAATGATTTACACCATATTGAGTGTGTTTATGTATCATCACTGTTGCTAGGTAATGATTTACAGCATATTGAGTGTGTTTATTTATCATCAGTGTTGCTGGGTAATGATTTACACCATATTGAGTGTGTTTATGTATCATCACTGTTGCTAGGTAATGATTTACACCATATTGAGTGTGTTTATTTATCATCAGTGTTGCTGGGTAATGATTTACACCATATTGAGTGTGTTTATGTATCATCACTGTTGATAGGTAATGATTTACAGCATATTGAGTGTGTTTATTTATCACCAGTGTTGCTAGGTAATGATTTACACCATGATAAGTGTATTTATGTATCATCACTGTTGCTAGGTAATGATTTTCACCATGATGAGCACAACACAAAGATGCAGAGCAGTGAAGTGCTCTCTATCAACGATGAGTCTCGTTGTTTTCAAGTCTTTTTCTGTTTCTTAGCATCGGCAATCTCTGGAGAGCACCAGGAATGAGAGCAGGAAGAACGGTCTTTAGTACAGTAATACCATTTTCAGCGTGTCTGACTTCTTGACATTCCTCCTTTGAAGTATCATCTTCTGTCTTAACTGTAATAATTTCATCTTCATCTGAAAATAGAATTCAATTTAAATACATAATTGTAAAAAAGATGTAATACCAAACTAAACTGGCTATTACACTGATATATGATACTAATAAAACTGTTTGATACGTATAATCTGATTGTAAAATGTGATACTAAATTAGCAGATACACTAATTAAACACTTTTACAGGTTGTTGTGTTGAATGCCATTCTGCTTACGTGCAAACTACTCTCGAGATCATGTCTCTGCCTGCTTCAAAATGTACCAAATGTACTTCAAATAATCACTTGCAGAACATGAATTAGGTCCTGTTACTTTTTTTGTCATATTAGTTCAGTTGGATTTCAAAGACTACAGAAAATAAATACCCAAAGGTTCACTCTCCCACTCTTGACTAAGACCATCGTCTTCTTCTCGAGGGAATGTTCTCCCATCATCCATAGTCCCTTCAGCAAATACACCATCACCATAGCAACTGACTGATTCTGTTTGCTGAATGGTATATCCTGTGAGGTAAACAATACCTATTGCAAGAGAAAGCCAATACATAACAATTCACAACTCCTAATCATGAAATGTAAGAGTGCTGGAAGTAGCTCATATCAACAACTGAAATTACTCAGAGAGCTTTTTCTTCTAAGGGGGAGGCCTTTCAAAACAATAAACTGAGTAAAAAATTATAGACAGTACAGTCTAAGGCACTGTAAGTCAGTTAATCTGATTCAACACATGATATATGGTAACATGAAGACAAGGGTCTATTTTCAGGTTTTCAAATATTTGGTAGATCTCAAAAATTTGCCATGAGTATATGGTGCTACAGTTCACAACAAGCTGCTTAGTAGATTGTGCAATGAAAACAAAAGCTATTGGAAACTGACAGATAAATTTCTGAAACAATGTGGTGACAAAGAATATAAGAACTACAAAAGAATCAATAATACAATGAATATAAGAACTACTAAAGAATCAATAATACTTTGGTGAGTAATCTTGTTTTGATAGTCAGGTATTCCATGCCCTGGACTTGATTTAGATTTGTAAGGTTTCCCTGAAGAAAACGTAACAATTTTACTAAAACAAACATTCCATATATTAACTCCAAGTACATTCTTCAAGTTTCATTTTACCAGTAAGGTCCTAGCATGATTATGTACCTTGCTGGCATATATACGACAACTGCATTCATCATCTGGCATTCTGGTAACATGCAGCAGTAACAATCAATGATAACTTAATTGGACAATAACACCAATCATATTTTTATTCAAATGAACATGTTACATGCATATAGAAAGTATTTTAAGTACATTAGATATTACCTCAACATTTAAGTGAATATTGATGGAAAAGGTTGAAGGTCTGGAGTCAGAAACATGTCAGATATTTGAGAATAAATATGCCACAGAACTGAAACAAAAAGACATTAAAATTCTGAGATACAGCACAGTGCATAATATATATTACCTGTTCCTTCCACAATGAATGAAATCTGTTCCTGAGGTTGAAAGACTAGGTCAAGATTCTGCTGAGGTGTTAGTCCATATCCTAAAGAACAGAGCAAATACTCCTGACCTAGGCTGGTCTTGACAACTACATGGGCTGTATGAGCCTTCACTGTAGGTATAATACATATAGCAAAAAGTTACAATTAAACATCCATATGCATGTGAAGACCAGCCCTTAAACTTTATTCATTGAGAGTTGGTAGTAAATGCATTATTAGCTAACACTGAATATTCATTAGCATGTACTCCTTCATTATGCAAGCTCCATTTGTTAATATTCAGGATTTTTGTTGAATGTTCAATAATTTTCATTCAATATTCCATAGCATTTATAAATGAACATTCATCAATATCATTCTTGAGGGTTTATTATAGTAAAATTAATAGTTGACAACCTACATTTATTATCATGTACTACATTACAATGCACACATTCGTTTCCCATTAAGGGTTTGATCAATAGTTCACAATCAACATTCTGTAGCAATCTCTTAAAGTTTCTGTAATTGATACTGAGAGTTTGTTGTACATATAGAGGGCAGCACACAATATTTATCCATACACATTTTAAAATTTATCAACAAATTATCAACTGAAGAGCCATATAGCTCAATATACATTGCATATCATAATACAATTAACAGTTATAGCCAAAAACTGATCATATAAACAGAAACATGCATTCTACAGAGTGGATACCTAACAGCGATGATCAAACCACACTCTTCTGAAGGCCAGTTGAGATGATAAAGGTTGTGTGCCATGAAAATGCAATTTTGGAGTTTTGGGTGCTTTCAGCATTTACAATACTAAAAACAGCCACAAACTTCATCATAATCCATCAAACATTGACCAATTTACAGGCAAATTAGTGTCTCACAGCTGTGTCATGAATAGATGTTGTCTAAGTACGTAAATTTGAGATGGACTCCTATGATATGTCTTATGTTAATCCTTCGTTTATGTAACCTTTGTTTCAAGGACTTTTAAAAATTTTATATACCCCGAGGATTTTATTTTGGAATCATGTATATTTTCTTCAAAAATATTGATATCACTTACCAATGTGAAACTCAGTACTTCAGTAATTAAGAAGCAAAATGCTTAAGAAAAGAAATACTGATACTGTTAACACTCCATGTCATGTTTTGCATTTTCCTCAAACTTTGAAAAGTCATATTTCAAAAACAGTAAAAGGTATATACACAAAATTCCAACGGATTTTCACTCAGGGTTTAACTTTACATATTCTGAATGAAGGGTGCTCTTTTCTAGAAGCATGTCACATGACCTTTAAGTAATTCCTATTCCTAGTGGTACGCTAAAAGCCAAAGAGAGATTACCTAATACTAATTATACAGTGACATGAACATCACAGAGTAACCAATGAATACTCATGAGTATTTAATAATATGCAAGCCATAGAGTGGATACCAAACAGTAAGATAAATTTGCAACATGCAGTGTTCATGGGATACATACAGTAATAGGCAGACCATAAAGCTATTGACAGTAAAGCACTCCCTTCTAGCCAGTGCACTTGGACTGAAAACTTTATAAGCACTGAGTGTGTAAACAATTGCAAATGGCATGAAAGTTCTCCCACAGTGAACATAATCTACCAAGGTAAACATCAAATGCAAGCATTTCCTCAATTTCCTTATCTACTTCATGTAAACTCAGTCGCTGACATGCATCACAACATATGACAGGGCAACTACATATACATGTGATAGGCAACGCTGTAATGCATCACTATATGGTGGTTTCATTGAGATTAATTAACAAAAGACATCTATCAGTCAGAAACTTGAAGTAAAATGTGGCTGCACTGACAAATTTCAAGACAAAATGTAACTGCTAGTTATAATTTTCAGAGGACTATATGTTGTAAAATGTGTGTAAAAGCTTACAAGCAGCCTTCATGTAAGGTAGTTATTAATATTAGAATGATGTATGATACCAGTTTATGGCTATTATGGTCCCTATTATGTGCAGTACTTCTGCTTTAAAGGCACAATTACCCTCAATATTACATCTACAATTACAGCATTTATATTTTACAAACAACCAAAGATTATTTGTATTACAAAATTTTCCACACAGATGAAATCTTTGATGAGTCTGCAACCTCTTAAATCAAGAAGTCATTACAATCAATTGATTCAACAATTACATAGACAATCTATACTTAAATTATTACATCATTCCTTTGTATAGCATGCGCTTGATTGGTAAGTCATGCAGAGAAGTGGAAGTCTTGCTAATTACTGGGATTTATGTATTCCACAGATATAATATTAAGATACAACAACAGGGTATGCAAATACAGTTGTAAAAATAAAGAAGGAACTTTACTTGTATCTATAATCCTTGGTCTGCATTCTATCGTAGCCATGGAAACATGGATTTCATGCTCCACTATCTCAGTTAAAGATTCTCCAGGATGAAGTACTTTACCTTGAAGAAAAACAAAACATTAAATTATTAAGGCATGAACACCAAAGCAGTCATGCAAATATGCAGTAAGATCACACCATTTATATTACAATGGTAAGTTGGTATTACAAGCAGACATATGTAGGAATCCCAACTGTCGATTTACAGGAAAATTTGTCACAAACTTTAATTCCAAAATACAATTTACATTGCATTGCAGCAAACATTTTTGCAATTGCTTACGAAGGTTTCTTAACATCCTGAAGTCTTTTTTTACCTGGAAGAAAGGTGTAGTCTAGCAGTAGACAGCCATGAAAGGCTGTATACTACAGCAATAAGTGGTAGACTTAGGGAATCTGCATGTGCCTGATCATACTGAAATCTGGGTTTGAATAAGAATGCATGAATGAACAAAGAATGTATAAATCAGCATTTTAGAAGTGGAGCATTTTAGAAGTGGACAATTTAACATGCTTAATATACTGCACAGTACTACATGAAACCTTACTGTAGCAGAACAATCCAAAATGTAAGTTATGAGTTACAGCATATAAATTTCAGAATTCAACATATTTATTACATAGTTGCTGGAAACAAACTTAGTTGCAATCATAAGAGTGGTTTAATAACATGTGAAATTGTGCATGAGTAATTTCACTTCATGGAATTTTAAATCTGTATAAGGTGTGTAGGTGTCCAACTTAACTGGACCTTAAATTGCAGAAAATGACAAAATACAATGACAATAGCTCTATGAAAAATTATCACTGCTGACTTCAGCCCATTACATCCTAACTGTTGTATAATATAACTAACACCAAAGGAACTTTTGTTAGAAAACAAATGCCACACCTTCATGCTACAGTAATTGTCCAAGTTGTCCTTATTGTCCTTATTGAGAATTCAGTAGCATGTCCTCAAATTTGCCTTCAATTCCAGCAGCAAAAGCCACAAGAAAAATTATCTTCTTTAATCCTGGACACATTGATACCAAAAATGATTTGGAGATGAATCATAGCCTTCTTTATATTTACAGTGAACTTTTTCCAAGATTTTGTAATTTACGTATGATGACCCTATGACCCTATACAGATGACCCTATACAGATGACCCTATACAGATGACCCTATACAGATGACCCTATACAGATGACCCTATACAGATGACCCTATACAGAACCTCCCCCTCACCAAAACAGACAATTTAAACTTGGTGGACATCATCTACCTAGAGAGCAAATATCAATACATAAGATGATCAAAGTTTCTGGAGCACTGGACCTACAGGACAGAACAAAACAGCAACACATGTCCAACATGTTATTTACAGTATGCTCAGCATATTACTGTATGAAGTATTCATACTGCTGTATAGCATGCAACTGTAGATATTAGCCTACTGTATTTTATCCCAAAGACAGCATTATTCATACCTGTCCATCACTAGTACTTACCCCACATCATGTTGGTCAGCAAACATGAATTTCAATAAATTTCAGAGGCAAACGTCTACAAGCTGGAAAAAGAAAATGAAGAAACTTGATGTAAAATTACTGAATCCACTAAATGCCAATATCAAATTTTATGTAGGCATATATGGTGAGTGCATCTAGTATTCAGCTCACCATACAGCCATTACAGGGTTTCCCTTGGGTTTTTCGAAGTATGAGGGGGTGAGGGCGAATTACTTAACGCCCCTATGAATTTTGGGTTCAAATCCGTACTTAGGTTCTTCAAGAATGGGTGATTCTAGGAATTTGACCATGATATAAACATGTGAGGCAGTAATTACAGCATTTTTTGGTGATGCTCTTAAAAAAAGTCGTGAGGCGGGCGCCTCCGCAAATAAGTACCAGGGGAAACCCTGCATTAGCTGCTGCAGTGTACTTCAGCAATAATACAACAGCCAAGGACAATATTACATTACTCTTAACCTATAGGAGAGAATGTAACATAATTCAATCAATTAATAGTCGCTGGTAAAATGAACACATTGATGGCTAGTGTTTGCACCAAGTCCAAATTTTGGTGCAGTGTATCCAAAGTCCATATTCAATCAGTCAGGTATCCCAGTCAGTCAGGTAAATAAAAACATAACTTCTGTTTAATCAACTAGTTCCTTGTAAAACTGCAATATGACTGTTGCTTATAACAGTAATATAAGACCGTGAACTGTATCTTATATACAAACATGCCATTGATGAAATTTTCCTTAGTGTAGTCATACAGTAAATGCTTAATTTAGTCACACAAGTATATAGGGCCACAGCTAGGGTCATATCTTCAAGGGGGTGTGAAGGTCCTTAATTCTGAATGGCTGGATGTTTTTTTCAAAGGAGTGGCGATGCCACTGGGACAGTGTCAGGCATTATGAATACTTTATCGAGAGGGAATTCAGAATTTTATAAAGGAGGGGGTAAGTCCCTACCAAAAGGGAGAGCAAAACAAAAAAAAATATGAGGAGAGGATGAGTTATGGCAGTACCACCTAAGTGTAGTGCCACTGTCAGTTGGCACTGAAGGCAAGAGAAAATGTTGTTTTCCAAATCCCCATATGACCAAACAATACACTTTGAGGGTGTATTGTACTTGAGTCACATGAACCTAGCCTCAAAGGGATATCATATATGTAATACCCCCACACATGCAAAACAAAGTCAGTCTATAAACAAGACAACCAAGAGACTTAGAGATTCCTTCCTGCTGCATACACCTGCATCAATTTTTTTCCAAGTTGCAGTATACTGTAGTAACCACAGGCTAACAGATAAAGCCATTGATGATAATGTGTATGTTTCCTATACCTACAGTAATTACTGTATGTGATGTAAATTAATATTGGAGGCTAAGAATTCTCCAGCATGCACAGTGATAGCGCAGGTACAGTGCACATTCTTCAGGTACAAGAGATATACTCACATGGCAGTTGAAATGATTGCCAATTATATACATTACACAAATTCCTCCATCTACATGACTTGTGATAACATATTGTACAATACACTTTCCACTATGAAAAATCTTTGAGAAACTTTTACATTTCCACTTCATTACACAAATGTATTCCATATTGTTTGGTGACAGAACAAGAGCTGTATCTCAGATAATGATTCCTCAAGTAAAGATAAGCATGTCAATCTTTTTCACCATTTTCCACAGAGGTCATAGGTCAATCACCATTTTCTGACAAAAAAATATCTCAGCTGGAATAAAAAGTCATTTATGGCTTTGAAAACTATGTGAGCACTTTAAACTGTCAATACATCAGTCACAAATAACAGAAGCATGAGACCACATACTGTATTGCTTATTTGTAAACTAAATACAGTAGAAACTCTAAGGCATATGGTACTGAATTTAACCAACAAAATTGAGCTTTCAGATACCACTTTTCCACAGAACTTCTTTGTTATGAGGTCAGCAAATAACCATAGTGCAATACTCTGCAAACACAGACATATTTTACCAGAAACTAGCATCATGCCAGCTGAAGATACTGTACATGAAGTTTCATCATTGTATGTCGAAGACTTGTATAATTAGCACAGCAATTACACTTAACCTGAAAAGTTTAAGTTTTCAAATTAAAACTTTCCTAAAACGTGGAAGCATTGACAATCTCTGCTGGCAAGAAAGCTCATATACCCTCCACTGGTGAGAAAAGACAGAAAAGTGAAACGACACCAGCAAAGGTCGTAACATTTTTTACTCAAGGACCTCAGACGACCTTTAGCCCACACCAAAACCAACCCCTACAATAATATTTATATACTGTATCTAAAACAACCAACCTTAAAGTGTGAAATTATCTCCACTCTGTACGTAGTGTGTTTACAAGCTTTTCATTTTATGATCTCTGTTGAGCCCACATGAGCTTTGACCTCTAGGGAAGACCCTCATCTTATTTACTTGGAAAGCCCTACATACCCTCCAAGTTTAAAGTTTTTGCAATGTGTGGTTCATGAGATACTCCAAAGATGGTTTGTCTACATTCTGCCTACAGATGACGTCAGATGACCTTTGACGTCCACCAAAATTCATCCCATCCAAGATCTTTTAATGTCCTACCCGCAAACTGACTTTGAATCGTCTTGTACCTTCCCTTCAAAAGCTAGAGTGTACCTACTGTACTGTACCTACTGCACCTACTGTACCTACTCTACCTACCTGCCTACCTACTTGCCTATCTACCTGCCGACTTGTTCTGTCTACTGTACCTGTGCTGCCTACCTACGCCACCTACCTGACCCGTCTACTACTCCCGCTTACCACTTCCCGCTTACATCCTTGTCAGTTGTAGACTAAAATATGAGAAATTAAGAAAATATTTCAGATTTATTGAGAAATTTTCAATTATCAGTTAACCTTAGACACAATCTGGTGCAACATTTTATGCACATGTGGTAGACTGAGATATGAAAAATTCCAACTGGTATTTTAGATTTTCTGATTATCATTGCTCTGAAAACATTGGAGTGTGAGACACCCGCACACCTGGTTGTGACCGCCCTTGCACACATGAAATGCACATTGGTGAAACTTAGGATACCGCTTAGCAAATTTCAGAGAGTATAATCGACGCAAACACTATGCCAACCTAGTTTAATAGAATGTTCACATACGTCTAAGCCTATAGATCAGGCTTCCTCAATTAAATTTGTTGAAGCATCACATGGCTGTATAATGCAGTACTGATTGCATTCCTAGGCAGTGTAAGGGCCTAAAAGACATGTTCCCTTGTGAAATTTATGTGTTTTTGAAGGGGCTGAGATACAAAATAGATTTTTTTAAGACATAGACTGTGGGAAGTAACACATTTATCTATTTTTGAGACAAAAAAAATATCCTCAACAAGAAATGTTCAACTTTTCATCATTCTCTCAGTGATTTGTGAACCACTCTCAACCACGTCGAGCACCACAAGTGACGTGCAATCCACCATCATTTGAGGGAGATTGCTCCAGTCTGTAGAGATTTGAGAGTTTCAAGATTTACTAAAACTAATACTGACTGGTGTTTCAAAATTAAGACAACTGGCACTCTACATTGCTTAACAAAGTCTGTACAGTGTGCAACATTCAGTACTGCAATGCAATGGCTATGAACTATTGACTGGATTCCGAACAATCTACATACAGATTACATACTATTAAATCTACGTTTACAGTACTGGACAGTATATGCAAACACCATCAATTACCCTCAGTAACAACCAATACTTCTCCCTTAAGGTATGAATATGTTTTATTACCCAATCATCACACATGAAATAAGACTCCCTATAGAGACCATAAATGTTAGATGAGACAAAGATGCTTGAAGATGACAGAGCACTGTATCAGTGCATACCAACATCCTGCTTTGAGGGTTACTTATTCACCAGTATAACTGTACATACCAACATCCTGCTTTGAGGGTTACTTATTGACCAGTATAACTGTACATACCAACATCCTACTTTGAGGGTTACTTATTGACCAGTATAACTGTACATACCAACATCCTACTTTGAGGGTTACTTATTGACCATCAGTATAACTGTACAGCATAAACCAGGATTGTGTAACTTGAACTAGAGTTACTTTATGATGTCTGCATCAAAGCCAATACCTCCCCATTTTGCCAGTGCAGCACTGATGAGAAACAGTTCAATTTCTAAACCAAGTCCTTTGTGCCAGAATGGTGCATATATTTAGCTTGGAGATGTTTACTATGCTGATCAAGTTGCAGTCGAACCTTATGATAATGAGCATGGTGACATTTCATCTACAATAAAAATACAGTCCAGTTCAGGTATGATCCAGAACCACATAATAGCACTGTAGCATTGTGTGCAGTGATTAAATATACTGCGTTTCTTATGAGGTGTTGATTGCTTTTCCAGATCAATTTGCATCCATTTTCTCTTGTAATTGACTTGAGAATATTTATGATTGCATCATTCTTCTTTTTATGAATCAATTCCCCATGTTGCCATATGTCTAAAGTATGGTCTTTTCAATTAAGTTCTTGTCTCCTTTCATTGGTTAAGCAGTAGCCTTGTTACAATGAACTTGCAGATGCTTCTCATATTTTTCCATTTTAGTGTTCTTCTGAATATTAATTGCATCCAGAACAGGAATTTTGTATTTTTCTTTGAAATATAATTTGACCTACTGCAAGTGCTAACCAGTTTCACTAGACTAGGTACAGTATGAGTATATTAATGCTATTCTGAAATACACAGTTGATCAAACCACAATGCAATATACTATACTGTACATTGAATGGTAGGAATAGTGGGCAGTACTGCAGTTTTCCCCCACAGTACAGTACTGTACATGGTGCATACGTTAGTGGACAATGGGCTGTTATAGGCCACAGGAATTTTACACATTATATGGCCAAGAGAATGTTACAGCCAAGAGAATGTAAGTCATGGATTTGCATCCAGAAAATAATGAAAGCCCAAGTTTTTTTCATGATTCATTATTTTCTTTTGGTCAGTTTCATGGCTATGTACATGATATCCTTGGCCTAGCTACAACTATGAGTTTGTGTCAAAACAACATGTTGCAGCCTGTAAGCAACTATTGCAGTTGTTTACAGTTCACACAAAACTACTATCATCCATCTTTGAAACTTTGTCTTAATCTGGTTCTGTAAACAAAAAAATAGAAGAATGGTCCCAGACAGCTGACTGCTAGCCAAAAGAAAACCAGAATTAATATTGACTTTGCACCTCAAAAAAAAAAATGCTTCCTTACACTGCTGCTGTGTTTGAATAGATATTTTTGTGAAACTACATTATATTGTTTTATGATTGGCAGATTCTGAACCTGGTTTTGATTATGAATTTTGAAAAGCATAGATTAGCTGTTGATTTTTTTCGATACTTATCAGGCAAAAGAAGTACACTTAATTAATACACTAAACTGCATAAACACTACCGAGGTACAGTGAATGTGGTTTCAAAAACTGGTGATTAATCTGTAAGAAAACTTGTGTCAATCGAACAAAAGTATTTAGAAGAATTTGCATTCCTGGGTGGAAACTTGCATCCTGGATGCAGAAGGACTGCATTCATAAGAAATGTAGGTCATTATACACATTACTGAAATGATTATGGAGCAAAAAAACCGAACAGCAGTATGATGGCCATTTGTCTGGCTTTTTGCTAACAGTCCAATTTTCGAGCACCCTGTTCTTCTATTGGTAATTTACTGTACACGCAGCACCAGATAGATGTTGAATATTCCTCCTTTCTGAAAATTTTAATGCAATCCTTCCCACCAATTTGTTCTGGCACATGTTTTCTAAGAAGTGCAACATACCAAGGTCATGATTCTAACCTAGCCCTCAAACAGGGTAGTGCATACCATCTTACACAGTGTTTCCACTTTGAAGGAAATTTCCCGAATTTCGGGAAATCTGGCCCTCTTCCAGGTAATTTCTGGGAAATGGAAAAATTCCAGGAAATTCCAGGAAATCGAGAAATTGTTGTGTAAAAAAAAAATAATCGTAAAATCTAAGGTAATTATACCAGAACAATTCCTTTTTTTCTTATTTCTAATGACCGGTCAATTTACCTTGCCCAGCTGCTAGACCACCCAACACGCGCCAAGTACACTGCAGTTTAGTGTATACTGCAGTGTATAATACAGTGCATACCACTGAAATAGTACTCTACACACACCCGCCTTCACTGTGCATAAGTTCAAAGACCCCATCTGTGAAAGTGTAGGGCATGTTACAGCAAAATTAGCTCGTGAACTACCAATTTGAAAATTCCAGGAAATGCTACTAAATTCCAGGAAATTTTGTATTCAATTCCAAGAAATCTAAAATTGGGCTGTGGAAACACTGATCTTACATGCAAGGTCAGAAGTGACTTCAGGAGCATATCATACATACATGTTAAGTGATTACTAACTATACACATACAGTACAACTAAGCACAATAAGGAAGTGAATTTCAGGTCCTTTGTGAATTTTAAGGAGTCAAAAATTTTCTTGTTTGCATAAAACGTAGTGCAGATAGCAGATGCATATCTAGGTCTATGACTAAGCTACGGTCTATAGTTAGTCAACAAATCAGTATTTGTAAGGTAGACATTGACTGCTCGGACCCGTCAAACACGCCTCTAACATTCACAAAATCACAACTTTTGAAAGCTTAGGTTAGGCAGATTGAAATAGTGAAGCACACCACCAGTTTTTGTCATTTCCACACTAGGTCAACAGCAGGCGCACTCGACAGACACCATGGGAAAAGTTGATGTTGTTTGGATTGTCGTAAAGAAAGCAGGATTATTTCACCTTCGGTGACACATTTT
The DNA here is from genome assembly GCA_021234535.1 of Stichopus chloronotus. Classification (NCBI taxonomy): domain Eukaryota; kingdom Metazoa; phylum Echinodermata; class Holothuroidea; order Aspidochirotida; family Stichopodidae; genus Stichopus; species Stichopus chloronotus. Next base: position 23,106,144 of record SFZH01000008.1, on the reverse strand, counting down.
TTCCTTGCAATGAATACATATTCATTTGAGACAATACTGATTCATAAGTAAACGTTACAAATTTGTAGTTGGAACTGTCACAAACTTGGAATGATAAATTTCCTTACTGGCATGTTCGACAGTCACCAAATCATACAGTACAAACTAGTGCTGGATGAACCATGCATGTGTAATATGATAACTACTTCCATGCCAGCCTACAGGGGTTTTAAAAATAGGCTAGTAATATATAGTGCATACACCAAACTTGATGCACTGCCAAACTTCACGCACCCCTAAAAAAATAATTCCTAAAATACAACGACCTAATAGCTGGACAAATTTTTGATGACAATGCCTTGAAATAACTGAAAAGAAAGCTGAGACACTGTATTTAATCATCCTCACCAGCTTAGTCAACTTTACCATACTGCATTTGCACAGGAGAGATAGGCTAGGCCTAGATCTTCCTATTCCCAGTTTCCAGCAAACATTACAAATTTTCAAATCATGACTTTGACTCTTCAATGGAATTTTTCCTGACCATTTTGTTGTTAACTTGTTCACAGGTTTTCGCTGTAGGTTAAGGCACAGGATTTGTTTAAAAGGACACTCTTCATGTAATGATTGTCATGCAAATGTAAGTGAGGTTCGCAAAGTTTGGCAGGTTTACAGTACATCGTATCGATAACTCAAGTAAATGTTGGTTACGACATCAGATTACGAGGTACAAGTCATAGCATATTGGATCAAATTACTAGTAAAATTAAAGTTTAGACTAGCAAAAACAAGACATTAGATTTGCAGGGATTTTGAATTTCCAGCAGCTGGAAATTCTCCAGAATGGAAAATTTGCCCTGCATGGGGGATTTATCCCAGACACAAAAATATGAGTCTCAAAGTGTCTAGCCATGCAATTTGACAACTGACAACTGCAGCTGCACAACACAAGTTTGATAAAAGTTTGCAATTTAAATACAAACTTAGGCCGGGTCTCTGATTTATGTACAATACTATACTTTTTGTCGCATTTCGTCATGCAGCAGTGAGGCGACCTATGACGTACGAACACTGACTGCATAGTACACATTTACAGTGCATGCATACTGGCATATATCGCAGGCATCATCGGAAGTTGGTGGCTTAAAAACTTGCAAAGTCGGAGGGTGGAAAGGTAAGCACATTGACTGGGAAAGGCGATTTCCGGCGATCTAGGAGGGTAGTTTTGGCCAAAATTATCTCAGTACCCTCCATGCCAACCGATGGTGGCACTCCGCTTAGATAGTACTGGCTGCGCAATTCTCTTGATCTTTATTAAAATCCCCCGTGCATATTGCAAACTTTCCAATCTGGGATATAAGGTTTTTACATTAGATATGCGCAAAGTTTTACACATCCATGCTACCATGTATTTACAACAAAAACAAATGTCAATGTTTTATTTGTCTGTACTCAAAGCCTGTTCAAAATTACACGAAGAAGAGACGGGCAATAGTCCCAACAAAATATATGGGCCTAGCCAAGGCCTACTGTAGGCCTGGCTAGTAATGTAGTGTACGGTACAAATACATGCCTACACTACAGTACTGAGCACTTTATCGTGGAACTAGTTCCTACATTATGACCCGATGGACAAAAGGTCAGACAAACAATTATTGCCTTCAATATATTTACCCAATGCATAGAAATAAGTGAACCCAAAGGGACAATTTCACACAAATGTAATCGGTCTACTGCTTGTCCTGCTTTCAAAATTACCAAATCTGGAATTGGTGGATTTGAAAATTTCACCAAATCTCTTCACAATCGCACTGACACAAGCGTCCAATTGCCTGTCACGAAAGCTTACTATAGTGCCATGCCAGTAGTACACATTATTAAGTAATAAAATGTTACTAAACATTGTTAATTTGCTTAAATTTTACTTATCATTCATCTGTGATTACAAATAAACAAATTTATCATTAATTAATTTTATTACAAATTGTTTGTTTGTTTGTTTTTATAAATTGTGTATTTATACAAACACCGTAGTTTTGCAAGAGTGTTGTTACAAGGGAAAAGTCACGGGTCTCTGGCTAGCTGACTGCGATTCACATGCACTAACCAATTATCAATTGGAAAATTAACAACATAATCACTTCAAAGACGCACTCAATAATCTGAAGTACCGAAAACATGTTTGTTGACAAAAAGCGAAGGGGTTTCCAAACAGGGGGCAAGTTACGCCAACAAATGGCCCATAGTTCAATGAACAGATGCCACATCGGACCGAGCCTTGGGACTGAGGCCTGTTGGTTGCCAAAATGTAAGGTGATACACCACCTCATGTACGCCTTTCTCTACCCCTATTCCTTTCTGGTCTAGTGCACCCCCTTCGAGGATTAAAGCCTCACAATTTGTCCCAGTGTTTGAAAATGTTGCACACCCCTGCTCTAATGTGCCCTACACTTCCTAGAAATACCGTATCACTCTAAGTAAACGTTTTGACCATTCATGGCACTTTCAATTTTCCGTACCTACGGAAAGTAAAGAGAAAATGCAGTCACAGTATTTTTGTTACTAGATTGCTAAGTTTATATTATTTAAAGTGATTGCGTGTGTAGGCAAAAAGGAAAACATTGAAATTTCATCTCCAAAAGTTTGCCGGGTGAGGCTTTTAATCGCACCATTCAGACAATCCGGGAAAATAAATAGGTCTCAGTTGGTTAATTCTGTCATATGATTTCAACTTCTTCTGACACAACGACAAAAAGTGTAGAATGCAATAATCTAATGGTTGACATTTTCATTCAAGTCAACCGTAGGCTTCTTTGAAAAAGTCAATGGGAAGTACACTAGTATTGAATATTCAGTTAGTCAAAACAACACAGAATCACTGACACAGCAATGTTATGATCAGTTCGTAGGTTATTTGTAAATACAATGCTCCCTTTCACCAAATACTACAATTCCCGATAAGGACCAAGGAGCGATAACTTGAGTAGTATATGTTTATGATACACCAGTGAGACCTGTACTGTTGCATATTCATTATGTAGGCGCTTCTAGTAACAACCGTTAATTAATACTATTTCTGTTTGAATGCCAATCCCGGTTGCTTTTCAAAGTAGTTACTGTCGTTTTCCAAGTTCATTGAAAAATGTAGTCCGTACATGTACAAAATGCGTGTAAATTTAAAAGCAAAAAAAGGTTAATATCAAACATAATCCTATCCTTCTAGTTTTCAGTACACAGCAACCACTTTAAGGGTTTTACGGTATTTGTTAACTTTTAAAAAACATAGTAGTTTGAAATACCTTGAAAATACTTGGAACGTATAAAAGAGGGAATTTGTGAGATTTAGCTGGTGCTTGTGAATAAAATTAGGGGGAAATGCTAGCCAATTATTCCCTTTAACCTGGCTTTTGGAAATAAGTCAGAAAACAGAACTCATGACTGCAGAGGTTTTGGCATTTGTTTTTAAACTTTGTAAAAGGTCGTAACATCATCAAAGAGACATCGATTTTTACCGATATATGAACAGTTTAACCCTCCTGTATAATCCAAGTCACAAAGAGCCCAACCTTATATTGGGCAAAATGTTTCAAACATCGATTGTAAATAACACCAGTCCAACTGAAACGTCAGTTACAATTATCCAAATATAGAAGAAAATATAGAATGTGACACTGTAATGTTTTGTGAACAAGTAATGACGATATCAATGGCGATGAGGGTGATTGGCGTCAGTACAGGCTTCTAGGCCTACTTTCCAATACAGGTTACTTAAAAAGGACATTGCTTTTGTATTTACGTGTTCATACGAATGTGACAAATGTTAAACAGTTTGATTGATGTCAAAAGTTAGCAGATGACTGGCGACACTATTTTTACACCAGAGAGATTAGTTGTGTACAAAAGATTACATTATAGGATGATCGTTGACTGTTTATCAAAGGTCTACAATATCACTTAGATTCACATAGCAGTCACAATACAGTCCCTCTCTATCAAGGGTTTCTAGCACTTCTGTTCATGAACCCTAGCGCTTAACAGAGGGGTAGATATAGGCGCTCAACAGAGCAACATGCGCTTAACAGGGTTCCTTTATAAAGACCCAGACGCTCAATATCTTAGCGCTCAATGTGGCAGAGCGCCCTCTAGACGAAAAAAACTTTTTATCTCTCCTGTTGGCTTACACATGCAAGTTAAGTCATACCAGAGATTGCCTCCCTCTTATTGCTTCATAAAAATATCGCTATTTATTACCAATGTAAAACTCAGTAATAAAAAGGCATTTTTAAGGCATTTAATTAACTGTTTAAACACAAAGATAAAAGATCACCTGGTATGAAAAATGATAGAAAAATAAGATCATCAGGAACCGCTCCGACAGGTATAAAAACGGAAGTGAACGTGTCAGAAACATGGAGGTCTTGACTGGGTCCCTTTTTAGTTCAAAGGCACAGATCCAAGAGAAAATCTGTGACAATGTTTCTGTATTCCACATAAATGAGAGAACTATATGGAAATATATAGTTTTTGTGTTGAATGTCAGTACCAGTGGATAATTACCGAGATAATTTACAAACGATTTTTTAGATTTGGTTGCTAGCGTGTTTTCTGGCTTGTGTGTAAACCTTTTTTTAGGGTTCAAAATCGTAACTCCTAATCTGAAGATGACATGACGACAAAAGTATCTCAAAGACACCAATCGAGGTAACTGAAATGTTTCGTATTAAATGTTGGTCTTACATTAGTTACCATTGCTCATTGTCACCGTTAAATTCTCGTAAGTTCTAAAACTCAATGAATGTTTCAGAAGCCGATCATCAAGCATATGTCAAACAATGTGTTGGGATGTTGAGAATTGCAGTAAATCTTTGAGATTTTATTGGAGATAAACAAAATATAACTACTCCTGCTGGTTAAGAATTACAGATATATACAATCTACGAAAACAGAATGTATCTCTATCAGTTTGCATCAGTAAGTATAGGGCCATTCCCTCCCTAATATTGGACTTTAATTGGTCAAAAAATACCTGGATCTTTACACACAACCGGTAACTTAGGCACCGAAATACTAGTTATGTAGTTGATATGTGAAAAAACATACCTTTGTTTCATTAAATATATTTTGTGACCCTATTGTTTTACGCATCAGCACCCCTGTTAATCAGGACTACATTTGTCTTGTTTCCTTTCCTGTGCTTATTCACACTTCACAGTAAAAGACAATAAAGATATGTAGGTATTTTATAAGTTCTATACGATTTAAAGCTTGATTTGAGTTTCTGGAAAGGTGAGTGAATAGTAAGTGTGACACTAAAATACAAAAAGAAGTACTTTCTTGGAATATCAACTGTCTCAAAGTGGTGGGTGATAAAACGTGTCATTCTTTTCATTGGAAAAGAATGATAGAAAAGTTTTTTTTTTTTTGTCTGACAACGAAGAATAAGTTTGACAACTAATATTTTTATGTAAGAGCAAAATTCATGCGATTTTCCAATTACTGTAAAAATTTCAATTTGAAGGTATTGTAATGACTTTTGGTAAACCTCATCCTATTACTTTGTACCAGTAAGATACGCAACTTACATATGCTGCAAACGTTAGGAGAGAATAATAGGAGGGAGTTGTTGCCATTGCATAACTATTTCAACCTATATGAGTGATCATCAACGGGCAATATTATCATCACCAGATCAAAAAGCTACCACTGGTTTGAGTGCACAGTAAGAGGACACTTCTCTGGCATAAACACATTATAGATTCCGACAATATTATATTTCAAAAAGAAACAAAGAAAATATTCTATTGATCGAACGTGGTTTGATGTAAATATGAGGCACTTTGTTTGGATAGTACAGATTCTACACATACCAGTATCCATCTGTACACTTTCAATCCTTGTATACCTCGTAATCACTGCAACTGCTTTCCGTAGTCATTGCTAACCCCAATGTGCCTATCTGTTAGAAAGACAAAGTACAGGAGGACTGGGGTTTGGGGCAAAATGAGCGACTAAACCTCAAGACCTCGGACACAAGTAAATACAGTCCCCCCCCAGTACTCAACCTATAAGGTGTAAAATAGATGGAAAAAACTACACCTTGTGCCTGGATTAGATGGCACATAATAGGACATACAAGAAAGAGAACAGGTTTGATTTGATTTATTACACTTTTATGAAGTATAGGTACAAATCAGGTTGAACAACAAGCATGAAGAGAAGGAAAGCATGGAGGACCGCAATAAACGAAAACCTTTATATAGCGGGTTCAGCACAAAGGAAAAAGAACACAAAGCAGAATTAAGGCCAAAATAACGACTGCAGCTCAAGAAATTGGACACAAGTAAACAACAGTCCTACCCCCCCCCCCCCCCATCTACCCAAACTCTCCCTACATAGTGCAAAAACCTACACTTTAGAACAACATGTTAGCTAGTATCTAAATGATGTTAAGTGGATAAAGGAAACCATTTCAAAAGACTTACAAATGTTGACAGGTTGGTAACAATTTAAAGTCAAAATCAAGGTTATTCCAAAATAAAGCAGCAATTAGTAATTAGATGGCATAGTGCTCTGTCTCTGGAATGGTTTACTTTCAAAACCTCTCTACGTAGTAATGATCATGTTTTATTTATCTCCCAGCTATGGACATTGACAGTGAGAAGGACAATCAATCTAATAACTATAATGACAATATCTTCATTGCCCAAAGATTGGACAAAATTTCAGGAATGGGCAAAAGTGCCTTCAAAAATACACTAAAATGGCAAGACAGATCCCGCATAGTTGACGTTTATTAACCCACTAACATAAAACTAATAATGACAAATGTTTTCAACAAAGATAAAATTGTGAAACAATTTCTTTGTGGTCACAAATAAGTCATCATCATCATCATCTTTGACTTGATATATGTAAAACAAAGACTGTGTGAGCTCATATCCTTTCATTCTGATGATGAAGTTCATGTTTTCTTAATAATATCCTTTGTGAAAAGGCTCTGGGACATTTCTGACACTTATATGGTTTTTCTCCTGTATGAGTTCTTTCATGAGTTTTTACTGCATCTGAACGAATAAATGTTTTCTCGCAGTAGGAGCATTTGTAGGGTTTTTCTCCTGTGTGGGTTTTTTCATGACTTTTCCAGTTTGTGCACTGAGTAAATGCCTTTGGACAGAATCTACATTTGTATGGCTTCTCTCCAGTATGTGTCCTCTCATGTATCTTCAATCCTGCCTGAGATGTGAAGGGCTTAGAACAATAAGAACAGTAAAAGCTGTACAGCCTGTCCTTGTTTGCCCTCCGCTGTTTTGTATTGGGTACACTACAATGTTCGAATTGGTTGTTACCTGCAAGTAAACTGTTTCTACTCTCAGAAATATTGGGTAATGCATTCCATGAAAGAGATTTTCTATTACTTCCCTGAGCCTGTCTGAACTGTCTAGTACACTTCTCTCTGTCTAAGCATAATTGCTCTGAACATGTCAGACAATGAGATGGCACACTATTGGCCAGTTGACTGCCGTGATTATCAAATTGTCTGTTGTGTGGAATAATGTTTGAACACATTGCACATTTTTGAATAGATTGGTGAGATATTCTTGACCGATTGAAATGGACAATTGCAGCTTCGTTAAACGAGTGTGTCGTATCAGTTATTGGTATCTTCTCCTCTGACCATTCCTCGGTTTCATGACGTTCGACGTCACCACCGATGTCGCCATCATCTCCATCATCACCAACACTTTCAATGTTTGCCACAACTTCCACTGAAATACAAGATCATTAGGTACGTCATTTTAAAAACAAACTGGTTCATTGATATAGTCTAAGGGTTAAATGACAAGCATAAAGAGCACAGCAAGGAATGATGGGTAATCTAAATGCAATGAATATTATCTAAATCAAAAGCATCATGTCAAGCTTATTTCTTTCTCTGTCTTTTTTTCTTTGCTTCTTTGATTTGACATTTACGTTTCATGGACCACAGTGTGAAGTCTGATGCAGGAAAATATCTCCTGTGTTTTCCCAACCTGCAATGTAACTACTGTATGACAATCATGAGTTGAAGATTTCTACAATTTATCATTTCTTTTTCCCAACCTCTTCCTCTCTCTACCCAACTTCCCGTGCTCACTAATTCTTCTCCCATCAGCTCAAGCCCCCCTTCCAAAGGCCAACATATAGGAAGAGAATTATATTATCTGCAGTATGGAAACTGAAGACTACCTATCAGCAATCAAAGAGGAAAATTTAAAAATATATTCTAAAGATTGTATCAATTTGTAAAGAGTTAACAAAAAGTGAATCAAATAACAAAAAGTACAAAAAGACTCTAATTATAATGCTACCATTACAAAAAAAGAAAGACAAAACTCAATTAATAGTAATTATTGCAAAAAACCAGCATATAATTCAAATCGTAGACTATAAACAATAATAATAATAATAATCATAGACAACAAAACATTACAACAACTAAATAAATACTTATGTTACTGCTATTGTCAACTAAATACTAGCCAGATTATTCTAAGAAAGCTTGCATGTTTTCTGAACGGTAAGCTGAGTGATACCAGAGAACTGAATCAAATTAACTTCATGAAGTAGTTTCCTCACCTTCGCAGGAAGATAATTCCATGCTAGTTGATCTTAAAGTGGGTTTATTCTTATTATTAATAGTATCATACAAAGTAACCATCCCACCAGGTTCAGGACTCTCTGAAAGTTAGTAACAAATAACTGCTCATAGTACTGTACATTGTCACAGTATCACTTATCATCAGCTAACAGTAGTAGTAGTTCTCACTCTTCCTTACTACATATAATAACACCATTGTCAGTGTATTCTGTGGATATCAAATACTGCAGACTGGAACAGCTTTATACTACTGTTTGCACCAAATTTCAAACCTGGGTATACAAAGTCCACAGTCGGTCCGCTACCCAGGCACCAGAAAATATACATCTGCTGAGCTATCAGTTTGTTGTCAAGTCAAAGCACAACATTTTCCTTTGTAAGTTAATACAACACCATGCAGCTCACATACAAGCATGACGATGAGGTGTGGTAGGTTAGGAAAAAGCTATATTTCACACCTCTTTGTCACATGTGAGTGTACCTTAATAAAATTTTACATTCAAGTAAGGATTTCAGAATTGGGTCCTGAAATCATTGGGTACCAAATCCAAACACTACAATGTGTCTATGGTTCACTGCCTAGCACAGCTGTATATCATTGCTGTATTTTGAATCATCAACGTTGCTTATTACAAATATACCATTATGTGTGTACACTTTTCATCACTTTACTCAATTTAATCAAATCCAGGTAAAATAATAAAATAATTATAAAGAGGAGTAGTACAGTAAAAATGCAATAAAAACAGTTCAAAAATATTACAAACACAACATAATCAGTGACAGAGACTTAGAAAAGTAAAAATCACAAAGAAACCTATGCTAAGTCATCTAAAATTTCTTATTGAATATATATTGCAGTCTTGTGAATTCTTAAACAGCTGTATTCTGTACTTTGGCAAGATGTTGAGGTTATTTCTTGCCTCTTTCTGCCCTACTGAACATTTAGACGTACTAGGGGAAAATGCAAGTGGTGTTGCCGATCATTATCTGGCCATAGTTTTTTCTGGCCATTCTTACAAACGCAGCCCTAGCAGATTCATGGTTTCTTGAGATACTAATACTTTCAGAGCATTGTCTTAAAAGTATATTTAAGAATTTGGAAATTTTATCTTTGTCTTTTTGCAAAATGAAATGGTACCGAACTGGCACAGCATATATTCTATGGGGAAGAATTAGAGACTTAAAAAACACTTTCTTTGGCATTCTTAAAACAAGAAAGTCAAAGGAGTTTGTAATTGTTTGCTAATATCCATGAAGATCACACTATAACATGTACATACCAATTTTGAAATTCAAACACCTTATCATTCTAGAGGGTGTACTAAGCAGTTTTATGTGTTTTCTGACCTCTGGTGACCTCAAATGAAATTTGTCCTCCACCAAAATCAATGGGAAATATCTACTCAATATGACCAAGCCACACACTACGTATGAAATTAGTAAAGATCGCACATCTTGAGATACCAAGTTCACCATGTTTTTACAGTTTGAACTCTGATGACCTCAAATGACCTTTGCCCAAAACAACTGGGATCATCTACTCACTATGACCTACCCACACACTAAGTATGAAATCAGTCAAGATTATGCATGTTGAGATACTGTGTTTACAAAGTTTTCACAGTTTCATCTCTGATGACCTGAAATGACATACGACCTTTGACCTTCACCAAAAATAATAGGGATCATCTTCTCACTATGAACAACCTAAAAACAAAGTATGACATTAGTTAGGATTACCCTTCTTGACATAATCTGTTTGCAAGGTTTTTCACATTCAGACCTCTGGCTACCTCAAACGACCTTGTCCTCTACTCAAAATTGTAGGGATCATCTACTTGATATGACCGAACCACACAAGAAGTATGACATTAACCAGGGCTTTATGTCTTGAGATATATTGTCTGCACAGGTTTTGCAAAGGTTAAACAATTTGACCTCTGGTGACCTGACATGACCTTTGACCTTCACCAAAAATAATAGGGATCATCTACTTAATATGAGTATGACCAACCCACACACCAAGTATGAGATTAGTTGAGGTTACCCTTCTTGAGATATTGTGTTTACAAGCAAAGCGTCACATACACACACACACACAACATCACTATTTCATTGATGACTTATGCCTTCGGCAAGGAATTAAAAGACACAGCTCTCTATACCATTATCAGTACTTGTGTACCATCACTGTTGCCTCGCACAGCTATCTATACCATTATCAGTGTTTTTAGATAATCACTGATCCCTGCTACAGCTACAAACCATTATCAATGTTCATGCATCATCATTTTTACCTTGCAGAGCTGCATATCATAATCAGTGTGTATGTATCATCATTTACCTGCCACAGCTATAAACTGCTACCAATGTTCACGAATCATCATTTTCCTGGCATAGATATCATTACCAGTGGATTTCAGTTTCACTGTTGATGAGTGGCAAAACTTTTATTATCGGTGTGTCTATCTATCATCACCATTGCCTGGCACAGCAGTATATCATTATCAATGTTAATGTACCATCACTGTTGCTTTTGAAACAGATACATACCACTGTCAGCATGTCTAACTCTTGACATTCCTCCCTTGAGGGTTCATTTTCTGTTTTAACTGTAATAATTTCATCTTCATCTGAAAATAGAATTCAAACAAAATATGCAAATGTAAAAGGAGATCTGACACCAAATTAAATTATAAGATACTGACAACCTAGTTACTATATGTAATCACAATAATGGTTTTTAAAAGTGATAGTAAATTAGTAGAGTTATACACTAATCAAAACAACTGGCTGATGTATAGGACACTATTACAGCTATGCACAATTAGTCTCCAAACCGTGTCTACCTCTACCTCTGAATGTAAGTAGTGCAGACAGGCATTCCAGAACATGATCAAGGTCTTGTTTGTTTTCATGTAAACTTATATTTAGAGGATGAAGCAGAATAGCAACAAACCCAAAGGTTCACTCTCCCACTCTTGACTAAGACCATTGTCTTCTTCTTGAGGGAATGTTCTCCGTTCATCAACAGTGCCTTCATCAAATACATCATCACCATAGCAACTGACCGATTCTGTTTGCTGAATGGTATATCCTGTGAGGTAAACAACACCTATTGCGAGAAAAAATACAGAGAATAACAATGGACACATCCTAATTGCTAGAAACTGTAGCTCATATAACCAACTCAAACTAAACAGATTGATTTAACTTTTAAGGAAGAAAAAGCCTTTTGAAACAATTCAGAGTGAGTAGACCATGCAGCATGATGTGTAGTAAGTCAATTAATCTGACTAAAGAATAATTAATATGGAGACAAGAATCTGCTTTCATGAATGATCTGAATGTCTCCCAAAACTGACCAGAGCATGAACAGTATCATGTAAGATTTCAGGCCATGCTGCTTACAAGATTCTGCAATGCCAACAGAATTTATTGGACATTGACAATTTCTCAAACAAAGTACTACCATTGAGCTGCAAAAGTCTAATATTGGATGATCTTTTCGAGTAATAGAAACATAGCATAAAGACAGAAAAGAAACAAAGCATAAAGACAGAAATGTATAGAAACATAGCAACTTGATTTTAAAGTACACATCCCTAAAACCAATGCAGACACTGTAGTCAACACTCCTTTTGCTTAAAAGTTAAAATACAATATACTTAAAAAAACATACCATTTTTAAACGTAACGTAAGAAATTAAGCAAAGAATGTATTAATTTTAATTAAGTCTTCTTCACCTTTTTGTTACCAATAATTTTGAAAGCATTATTACATACTGTGTAGCACATGATATCACATGCATACATCTAGCATACTGGTATGTATCATTGGATTTTTGCAAGTGTACGTGAAGTACATTATAAGTACATTAGATGTTACCTTAACATGTAAATGAATATTGATAGATAGTGTTGAAAGTCTGAAACTAGAAACATGTCAAATATTTGACAATAAATAAAAACTACAGAACTGAAACAAAAAGACATTAAAATTCTGAGATACAGCACAGTGTATAATATATATTACCTGTTCCTTCCACAATGAATGAAATCTGTTCCTGAGGTTGAAAGACTAGGTCAAGATTCTGCTGAGGTGTTAGTCCATATCCTAAAGAACAGAGCAAATATTCCTGACCTAGGCTGGTCTTGACAACTACATGGGCTGTATGATCCTTCACTGAGGATAAATCAATAGTTAACATTCAATATTCATTACTTCTTTATTATGCAAATTAGCTTCATTCAGCAATACTGAATGTTTGCTTTTGAACAGTTAACTACTATTGACTATACTCATAGGCAAGTATATTACTTTGACATTGAGAATTTGATTGTATAGTCAAAGGGTAGCATTGAACTTTCATCTGCATTCAAGTTTACTAGGTAAGCATTCATATTGAGTGCTAGGTGTGCCATCAACAATTACACATGGAACCATAGCTCAATGTACATTGTAGTAATGCGGAGGCCATAACAACATCACAAACAGTAATAACTAAGTCATTGATAAATCAGCACTATGCATTAGATTTGGGCCAGTTTTAACTGAGACTGATAAACGATGAGCTGGTAAATAACTGAAAATTAATGTCGTGCAAACTCTCCCTCCAGGTAGCCTGATTTTGATACTTGAATATAACTGAATATTATACAGGAGGTAATATAGTAATATTAGGTAGCCTGATTTTGATACTTGAATATAACTGAATATTATACAGAAGGTAATTTAGTAATATTACAGTAGAATGTTTCTAGTATGGTTGTTACAGTAATGTACAATACTCATGCTTTAATGCTACTCTCAGTATTACCGGCATCTCATAGAAATACTTTACAAACATCCAAAGATATTGCAAGATAAACCTCTCCACACAGACGACATATTTAATGAATACATATATCTTTAAATAAAGAAGTCATCCACTCCCTTTGATTACACTTACTTACATGTAGATACATATGCAGACACATACTTAAGCCTAGACAACATTATTTTGTAATGTATATATTTAGGCCTCTCATACTCAGTTTAAATTATGCAGGAAAGTGAAAGCTAATTTCTGGGGTATGCACATGTATGATATAGTTTCCAGGCATAGATATACAGTATACACCATACAAAAGTTTGTAAATATAACTTGTGTTCAATTAATGTTGAAGTAACTTTACTTGTATCTATCATCCTTGGTCTGCATTCTATCGTAGCCATGGAAACATGGATTTCATGCTCCACTATCTCAGTTAAAGATTCTCCAGGATGAAGTACTTTACCTTGAAGAAAAACAAAACATTAAATTATTAAGGCATGAACACCAAAGCAGTCATGCAAACATGCATTAGGATCAATATTACATTGTTAACACATACAGACAGGTGACTGAACATACCAACATGTATAGAGATCTGGGTTTAAATAAGAGTGTATAAATATACCACCATGTATGTGCTGTAACTGGGTCAAACAATCTAACATAATGTATCTACATTTAGTCAGTACAAATCAACATGTGGGAAGAGGAAAATATAAATACTGTATTTTACTGCATTAATCCGATTTACTGTACATTTCAAACCTTACTGCAGCATAACAAAAAGTTACATTAGTGTTACAGCATAACAACAAGTTACATATAGTTACATCATCTACCACGTTACATAAGAGTTACAGAATAACAACAAGTTACATAAGAGACCTTTACAGCATAGTTACAAGTTACATGTATGAGTTACAGCATAACAACAAGTTACATTTATGAGTTACAGCATACCAAGAAGTTACATAAAAGAACTTAACAGCATAACAACAAGTAACATACATACAAGTTACAGCATCATATGAAATTGCAGAGTTCCACCAATGTACAGCCTGCTGTTCCTATGGTAGTTCTGAAAGGACACTTTTAATATCTTAATCACAGCAATGTGCTAAAGATGTGTAATGATGTGCATAAGTAATTTCATTGAATGGAATTTGAGCCCTGTACAAAATGAGTAAGTTTAACTTCCCTGACCTTTGAATTGACAGAAAATAACAAAATATGATGTGTGTGACGATACAAATATTGTACTTGACCTCAAGAGATGCATTAACACTAACCAGTTTAACTGCGGAATTAAGAAATCATAACTTTCTTCTCAATATGGAATTAATTTTTGCATAAATGTCATTTTTCTTAAATTTCTACTTAACATTGGAGAAATGATATGCTAACACAAAAATATGTCATCACCTTCTTTTTCTTCTTTTATGATGCAAATACAAGCAAAATACAGTATCTACTGTAGATCAAAGTCTAGATCTTATTTGTAGAGGTTCCTTCTGAAGTTCCTCTCAAAAACCCTTCCTCTTCTCCTTTTTTCAAGTCACTGTATGACAAGAAATTCAAATCAAATAACTACTGCCCAATTTTTTTAATGAATTCTACTTCCTTGAAATAGACTGGGCCATTGCAATTCAGGAATCTGAAAGAAAATACATCCCCGTCATTCATACAGAGAGAAATTGCGAGCAGCGCAGTACTAGTACATTCTGGAACAAACACTTACTTTGATCAATGTCTCAATACAAAGACATGTATAGCAGCCCTGAGAAATTAGTGAACAGAAAATAAGGCAAAAATGTTCACTGCACACAGTGTGAACACTATTACAAGGGTATATTGTGGATTGGCAGGGAGTTACAGTATGTGACTCAGTTTGATGCATATACAAGGCGAGTATACTCGTCTTACGCAGTGTGTGAGGGTAAGGACATGACAAATATACTTGTCATACGCAGGTAAAGTGGTTAATGCTTCACACACATTGATACTTAATATGAGAGTTTTACCCTTTCCTCCTAGATATACTGTATTGTACACTACAGTGGACTTTTTTAAGGTTTTGTCATTTGAATCAGGATGACCTAAATGAC